>JAIUZE010035682.1:0-15976 GCA_022085475.1 Heliosperma pusillum | reverse complement strand
CTAGTCCTAGACTGATCAGACCTAGCGACAACAGCTATTCCATTTCCGTCCCATGACATAACAGTCTATGAGAAACTCTACTAGGCGACCCCCTAAGCAGAGATGGCTAGTACTTAAGCTGGCTCCCTTCCCAAAGCGGAACTCTTAGGATGCCATGCCCCGACTTGGAGATAAGCCCCCCAGGCCGGGACACAAAAGCTATTAACCATGAACTATATACTCGTTAAAGACAGTACGTGCCTATCAATGTCATGGTCCAAGATACTCATCTAGAATTAGAATGGTCAAGACGCCATCTACTCATAATTCTCTATGGGTACTTAGTCAACACGACACCAACCATAAAATTAAACAGTCACGGAAACCATTTCCTAACATGTGACTAATTGCATATAAATCATAATCAAATAACATATCGCCTCATATCTACTAAGGCTAATTCATTAATTACATACAACCTTACTTGAAGACAAACCCCCGACCCGAGTCCCGCGACGGGTCATCAGTCAAATCGGGGCTGACTAGATCTTAGTTTGACCAAACCCGTTGGATCAAACCGGCTAGAAACAGAGTCTATATCACATAGACATAAAATCAACATATTCATTACATGTTATTTTATTACTACTTCTAACATGTGAATTATCATATTATACCCAAAAACCCGTTTGACTTAAATGATAACAAATTAAACTACGACCTCGTCTTATAATTTCTAACATGTGAGAAATAATAATTTAATGAAAAACCTTTTTAATTAAATATTTTACTTATTAATATTTCTCGCTTGCTAATTATTACAAAACGCGATAAAAATGACGATAACTCAAAACCGTCACAAGTCCCAAAGTGGGACCCACGGGCTGAGTTGGGCCGGACCCCACATGGGCCTGGATGGGCCCCACGGCCTGTTTTGGCTAAAATGGCAGATTTTACAACTTTTACTTAAACCGTTTTTCTTAATATTTCCCGCATGCTTTACATAATTAAAACCCGTCAAAACAACAATTAACCAATCAAACATCGACACAACCCAAAGACCAAAACCCGGACCCACCATGAACCAACCCAGACCGGTCTGAACCGGCCTGGACCGGCCTGGTTTGGACCGGTTTCCAGCCACCATTTCGGCCACCACCACTACAACAACACCAAATTGTTTCTAACATGTTTTAATTAATCAACACCCATTTTAACAACCAATTTAACCATCCATCATACAACAATCATCATCATGAAGAAATCATAAAACATTAACAAGAACAACCAACATGTTATAAAATCATAAAACACCATACTAACTACTACTTAACATGTTACTAACTAAAAATCATAAAATCATAATAATTTGAACAAAAACTAAAGATGAACCAAAACTAAAGAAAAACCAAAGCTATGTAACATTTATCCGTCGAGTAACTCGGAATCGTTACCTTAGCTAGCTAAAATCAAGTAGCACCAAAATAATAAGAACTAAGAAAATAAGAAACCCGTCTTCTAGTCTTCTCCTAAGATATACGAGTCACCAAACTCGTCTTCAAAATCTTCCCTTATAAGAAATGACAAGAATAACTTTATTAGAATTAAAACTTGATTTTCCAAAATTAAAGTGTTGAAAACGATTTTGTCGGAATTGAAATAAAACCGTACGGGAAGATGAGGAGCGAAGAGGAGAGTCTAGAAATATAAATTAGGATGGATTTAATTAAGAAATGAAGATTTTATGGAGGTTTTGCTCAAGAACGATGAAGAGCAAATGATGAACGACGAAGAACACGAAGAACGATCAAATAAAGTGATGTTTTGATCTTAATTTGATTTGTTGTAAAAATGAAAAGTTGTTTGTGAGTAATGTGGTAGGATGAGCCGTGTAAAATATAGACAAATAAAGATGTCGGGTTTGGAAATTGTTGTTACGTAATTGACTCACGTTTAATAATTATTTTACGGTAAACGATTGAATATAATTAACGATAAAGTTAATTACACTAAATATCAAGATATTATGTTATTAATAATCAAAAGAAAGACAAATATCTAGTCCTATTAGAGGACTTATGAGCCGTGTGAAATGATGAGAAGACGGATCTGATTTCGATCGTTTTGCGTACTTTTCGTTAACTGATCGATAAAGTGAAATAATATCTAGATATTATGATATATTAATCAAAAGAAATGAAAATATCAAGGTCTATTAGAGGAGAGGAAAGGAGAAGAGAGCCGTGTGAGTTTGTGGCTTGTCGGGTCTGATTTTTTTCTCGATTTGCGTAATCTCCGTTGACGGATCGATAAAGTAACAAATATCTAAGATATTTGTATTAGTTTAATCGAATCAATTAAAATATCCTATTGTGAGTGGAAAACGATGACATGGGCGTGTGACTCATGCCAAAGTCGAGTTTCGATTTTGTTTCGGGATTTGCGATGACTCGGGAATAGTTAAATGACGTTCGGTTAAAACCGTAAAAGTTATTCTTTAAATTCCGAATAATTTCAAAATAATTATATTAAATTATGATAAATCTTAATAAATCTAAATAAAAAATAAATCAAAAATATTATTTTTTT
Organism: Heliosperma pusillum; assembly: GCA_022085475.1. Taxonomy (NCBI): domain Eukaryota; kingdom Viridiplantae; phylum Streptophyta; class Magnoliopsida; order Caryophyllales; family Caryophyllaceae; genus Heliosperma; species Heliosperma pusillum. The sequence goes on along the minus strand of JAIUZE010035682.1, from coordinate 13,408 downwards.
AAATAAAATTTCGGTCTTCATACTTATGAGACGAGTCGGGAAAAGTCAACGGAAGTCAAAGTTGACTGAAAAGTCGAGAAAAGTCGAAGATGACTTAAAATCAAGAAAGTTTCTGGACTACTTAAAAGTCAAGACAAAAGTCAATGACGACTTTAAACAAGTCAAGGGAAAGTCAAAGACGACCTTACAGTCCAGAAAAGTCAAAGATGACTAAAAACGGTCCTTTCATGAAATCTCTCACAAATTCCAAATACGAACGCGGATTTTCAAAATACGACTCGAAACAATAAATTCTATTTTAAAAACTTAAGTTCTACTGAAAAGTGTTAGTAAATATTTTTACTAGAAAAATCGGGTATATTTCGGGTTGTTACAATCACCCCTCCTTTTTAAAAAGTTTCGTCCTCGAAACTTAGAAGAAGGAACGTAACATATATGTAGGTTTATTTCAAAACTGTTAAAAATATACTTGTACTATAAATATAGGATCTTATCAATGGAACGGAAGGTTCTCGTCGGCCGTTAAGAACATCGACGTCCCAAGTCAAATACTTAAAAATATACATTTTCGCATCAATAAATGAGAAACTGTTTCGCACTCTCCAATACAAGTCTCAACACTCCTGACGGTAAATACTTGAAATCTAAAACCTTTCTAAACAGGCTTTTAATTCAAAAATTCTATAGTAAAAAGTAATCACACTACTATCGTATATCCTAAAACTTCTAATTAACAGCGTCTAATATTCCTATCTATACGAGATACAATTGATAAGCATTAACGAAATAATTCGAAGTATAAATCGAAGAAAGACGAAAAAGAGAAAGGAAAGTAATAAAGAAGAAACGAAGGTGAACCCCATACTACCCCCTCTATGAAAATTCTAATGTCGATAGTAACTCGACAATACTAACTGTACAAGTAAACTAGTCCTCAAGGGAGTGCAATATATCCTCAACATTTCAATCATCGGATTCCCACCAAAATATTTCATAAGCATACCACATCGAGTAGCAATTCCCAATTATTCCAATTCAATTAAAATCTTCAAAAATCCATCGAAACTATTATTGGAAATCACCATCAAAATATTTATAATTAAGGGAACAAGACCGCTAACCACCACACAGTAAAGAACTTACGATGAAATCCTTTAATCCAACTTATTCCCAAAAATTTATTATCCAAATTATTTACCATAAACCTTCTCATCCTCAAAAGTTAAATCTCGAAACCTCAAAGAGATTAGTCACACAAAACTCGATTCACTTAACTTTTGCCATACATCGGGCAATGCGACCGTAATCGATTTATCTATTTTTGATTCCCAAATTATTAATACATCGGTTTTCGCTTATGTCGATATTCCTCAAATAGTCATCATATCCTAATTCCACAAAGTATTTATTCCCGTTAGAGTCCAACATTTAACGACAACAAATTCCCAAGTAACATAAAAAATCACTCAACTTTCTAACCACAACTACAACTATTTTTAAGCTTATTTCGATCCTCTAAAGATATTGCAACTTCAAACTTTTATATTTTAAAACCACTAGGATAGTTTCTTCCTAAACTTATTCTCTATTTTCCATAATCATTTAAACACGAAACTAGCTCCATAGGATGGTTAGGTATCATATTCGAAACTCCTTCAAAACACCTCCCCTAACCCTTACGATAGCTAAAAGAAAACTACCTCTCACGAGAGTCGGGATAAAAGCTCATGATACTAGGAACCTTAGGAAGCATTATTAAAGACTAAGATAAGAAGAAATTAAGAGACTAAGGCGAGAAAAGAAATGAGGTTGATTTAAGGAAGTGAAACTATCAGACACTATCTCCGGACGGTAAAGATATAGGAGTACTTTCTCCAGCTGAAGCTTTGAGGGGTAATTTGTCGGGTAATCTCCTCGAAATAAATGATAAAGAAGCTTTCGTATCTAATAAAATTAAACACGGTATTTCTTAAATTGAAAACATACCAATCATAACGTCTGGTTGAGCACCGGCCTTCCAAAAGCATCTAGTGTAAAAGTTGTCTTCTTCTTTTCAGGACATATATTAGACTTATGTCCCGGTTTCCGACAAGCATAGCACACAATTGGCTTGTTAAAACAGCCAATACCTGGATGCATAGGCAGCTTGCACCCAAAACAGATACGATCCTTAAGATCGTTGTTGCTCGGGAAGAATGGACGTTTACTCTTACCATCGGCATTAGAGGAAGAGGAAGCGAAACGTCCTTTGTCATGGAAATTTGACCTTGGATTGAAAGAGGAAAAAGGAGATGGACTCTTCATCTTTGCCCCCTCACTAACGGCCTTCATGGAGTCCTCGGCCCGAAGGGCATCATCATACAATTCCCCGAAAGATGTAGAGCTCCTCCTTACTTTGCTTTGGAGCAAAGCACTTAGCTTATTACGATAGCAAAAAGCTCTATCTTCATCATCATTGATGAGTCCTGGCGCAAAACGAGCAAGCTGGTTGAATTGAGTAGTGAAGTCTTGGGTCATTAAATCACCTTGCTTGAAATCGATGAATTCTCTGAGTCTTTGCTGACTGAACTTCAAGGGACAAAAGCGGTCCTCAACAAGAGACTTGAAACGTTCCCACTCGAAATTGATTTCTAGAATAGCGGTGGGATTGGAAATAGACCACCAGTAGTCTGCCTCCCTTACCAGGAATAACTGAGCAATCCTTACCTTGTCCTCTTCAAGGACTTGGTAATGGTCGAATTGGTTCTCCATTTCTTTAAACCATTCCGAGAGCTCGGTAGGGTCCGGTTCACCACCATAAGGTGTAATATTGCTCCTAGCAATTTGGCTAGCCCCCCAAGCATAGCCTTCATGGCAATTGTCTTCTCTAAGAGGAGAAACTTGGTTGGCACTAACATCCATCTCTTCCATATGAGGTCCAACCATCTTCATAAGAAACAAAACAAATTAAGTTACTCCTAACAATTAGCATAAACAATTAGACTACAACATAAATCCTAATCTACCCATCCTACCATTCTATCTCACAAGTTTATTATTTTATTAAGGTCAAGTTATTTATACAAGGGTACACAAACGTGCGTCGGGAGCAAAATAGCTCTGATACCAACTGTGACACCCTCAAATTTGCGGAAAGAAAAAATATTAATTTAAATAAATAAAAGATGAGAATACGTTTCTAATAGGTTCACTTTAGTGAAAATCGGTAAATTTTAAAACCGGAACCTACTATTAAATATATTCATCATAACAAAGGTGTCTTAAAGAAAACGGTTCATAACAAAAAGGAATTAATATTATACATAAAAATTATCCAAAACGGGAGACATATCTCCCGTATAAATACGAAATAAAAGAGTGTATAATAATATACAATCCTAAAGAACCGAATATAGGTCCAAGGTAAATACTTCGCTCGCTAGCTCGTCAATGTACCCAAGTATGCATCACAAACCTGCCAACCGCATTAAATATAAACACGGAAGCCACAGTCAGTGGGGAGTAACTCCGAGTTCTCCCAGCCACGCAATGTCGAGTTTAATAAAACATGAATAAAATTTTTAAAAGAGATGTATATGGAAACTACAACACTTTAACATATACGATATGCTTTTCATGTTATGAATACAATTAACTAACGTATAACCTATCATATGAAAGCTATCATGTGAATCTGATAATAATCTATAATACGAGGTAGGGAAGCTGGTATGCTAGCTCAGAGGTGACCGTTAACATGGCCATGATACACTCAAACCCTAATCAAACATAATATCATGTGAATCAGTTAACAATCGGTAATCCAAACTCTATCAACCTTAGCCGGCTTGCATCTCACCTTTTAAGATTCATAGAATCATACAAACATGAAAGACCAATACTTCTACAAACAGGCATAAGTTCTTAGCACCGTCAATAGAAGACTTCTGTAACTCGAGGCTATACCACAAGGTAGGAAAACATCCTAGTCCTAGAATGATCAGACCTAGCGACAACAGCTATTCCATTCCCCGTCCCATGACATAACCGTACATGAGAAACTCTACTAGGCGACCCCCTAAGCAGAGATGGCTAGTACTTAAGATGGCTCCATTCCCAAAGTGGATTAGGCAGCCATGCCCCCGGCTTGGTATCAAAAGGCCCAAGTCAGTGACACAAAAGCTATCAAGTTGTAAACTCCATATGCTCGTTAAAGATAGTAAGGCCTATCGATGTCATGGTCCAAGATACTCATTTAGAATTAGAATGGTCAAGACGCCATATAATCATAATTCTCTATGGGTACTTAGTCAACACGACATACATCATACAATTAAACAGTCACGGGAAAAACTTCCTATCATGTGACTAATTGCATATAAATCATATTCAAATATCATATCGCCTCATATCTACTAAGGCTCATTCATTCATTCATTAATAAAACCTTACCTGAAGACAAATCCCCGACCCGAGTCCCGCGACGGGTCATCAGTCAAAACGGGGCTGACTAGATCTTAGTTTGACCAAACCCGTTGGGTCAAACCGGCTAGAAACAGAGTCTTTACACATTAGACTTAGACATAAAATCAACATATTCATTACATGTTATTTTATTAAAACTTCTAACATGTGAAATATTAAATCTTACGAAAACCCGCTTGACTTAAAGTATATCAAATCAACTTACAATCTCGTTATTATAATTCTAACATGTGAGAATAATATATTATGAAAAAACATTTTAATTTTAAATAATTTACTCATTAAAATTTCCCACTTGCTAAATATTACAAAACACTATAAAATAACAATAACTCAAAAACCGTCACAAGTCCAAAGAGGGACCCACGTCCTGTTTTGGTCAACTATTACAATAATCGTTTCTTAATATTTCCCGCATGCTTAACATATTTAAAACCCGTCAAAACAACAACAAAACAATCAAGTATCGACAAAAAATCCAAAGGACCAAAACACGGACCAACCAGACCGGGCTGGACCGGGTCTGAACCGGCCTGAACCGGCCTGGATTGGCCCGATTTTCCAGCCACCAAAACAGCCACCCTACGGCCACCACCAACATCACTCTAAATTATTTCTAACATGTTTTAATTAACAACATCCATTTTAAACAACCAATTCATCCATCATGCATACAAAAAAATCATGATTATGAACAATTCATCAAATATGTCAAGAACACTAAACATGTTAAAAATTCATACAACATAATAAAAATAACAACTTATCATGTTACTTCTTAAAAATCGTAAATAACAAAACATAAGTAAAAGTATGTAACATTAATTCGTCGAGTAACTCGGAATCGTTACCTTAGCTAGCAAAATCAATTAGCACCAAAAAAATAAGAAGTATAAACCCTTCTACTAATCTTCTCCTAATATATACGAGTCACCAAACTCGTCTTCAAAATCTTCCCCTATAAGAAATGACAAGAATAATATTGTTAGACTTAAAACTTGATTTTCCATAATTAAAGTGTTGAAAACGATTTTGTCGGAATTGAAAATAAACTGTACTTGAAGATGGAGAGCGAAGAGGAGATTCTAGAAATATAAGTTAGGATGGATTTGAATAAGAAATGAAGGGTTTATGACGATTTTGCTCAAGAACGACGAAGAACGATGAAGAACGACGAAGAACGATGAAGAACGATTAAAGAAAGTATTGATTTGATCTTAAGTTGATTTATTGTAAAATGAAAAGTAGTTAGTGAGTAATGTTGGGTGGGAGTGCCGTGTAATTATAGGGAAAAATGGAGTCGGGTTTTGAAATTGTTGTTACGGAATTGACTCGGGTTTTATTATTATATTACGGTAATTGATTAGATAAATTAGATATTAAGTTAATTAAACCAAATATTCTAGATATTAGGTATTGTAATGAAAAGAAAGGGAAAATATCTAGTCCTATTAGAGGGCAAAGGAGCCGTGTGGTATGGTGATAGTCGGGTCTGTTTTGTAAACGATTTGCGTAAGTTTCGTTGACGGATCGATAAAGTTATAAATATCTTAGATATTATTATTAGTTTAATCATATAAATTTAAAATATCTAAAGTGAGTGGAAAAAGATGACATGGGGTGTGTGACTCATGCCAAAGTCGGGTTTCGGGTTTGTTTCGGGATTTAAGATGACTCGGGAATAGTTAAATGATGTTCGGGATTAAACCGTAAACCTTCTTCATAAGCCGAATAAATTCAAAATAATTATCTTAACTTTATCAGAAATCCAAAATAATCTTAATAAAATAAATTAAAAATATAATTTTTTAATAAAATTTCGGTCTTCAAAATTACCAGGCTAGTCGGAAAAGTCAACGAAAGTCAAAGTTGACTTAAAAACGGGATTCTCATGGAATCTCTCAAAAATTCCAAATACGAACTCGAAATTTCAAAATTCAACTGGAAACAATAAATTCCACTTTAAAACTTAAACAGGGTGAAAAGTATTCGTAAAATATTTTCACTAGAAAAATAGGGTACTTTTCGGGTTGTTACAGTGTTTGTGATTGATTTCAATCGTGCCCTAAAGAATCACATATGGTTGCAGTTAAGAGAATTTTGAGGCATTTAATTGGTACATCTAAGTTATATCTATGGTACCCTCTTGAATATAATTTCGATCTCATAGGGTATTCAGATGCAGATTATGCAGGTTGTTAACTTGACATAAAAAGTACATCTAGCATAGCTACATTTGTTGGACCATGCATCATTTCGTGGGGGTCAAAGAAACAAAATTCAGTTGCCTTATCTACTGCAGAAGCTAAATATATTGTTGCAGCCTTGGTATGTTCTGAATTACTTTGGCTTAAGCAACATATATATGATTATGGTGTGGATGTTGAGTGCATACCTATTTTATGTGACAACACGAGTGCTATTATTATTTCAAAAAATCCCGCACAACACTCGCGTACAAAACACATAGAAATAAGACACCGTTTTCTTAGAGACCAAATAGAAAAGGGGAACATAAGACTTGAATTTTGTAGTAGGGAAAAACAATAGGCTGACATTCCTAACTAAAGCATTAGCTAGAGAACGTTTTGAGATTTTGCGGTTGGAAATTGGTTTAATCGGTGGTAATTAAAATTCATCATAAATGTTTCTTGCTCCTGTGACTGACTAGATTTTGGCGAGATTGTATGACTGTGTCCGTATATGCCGCTGCTGCATATAATCTATGAAGAAGTGTGTATAATATTATGAGATTGATTGATATGTTAATTGCTTTACATAATTTGATTACATTATTTTGTCGTAACTATTTATTTACCCACACTTTTACCATACTCACAATATTATTCCTATTTCACCATTCATATTCTAATTAAAACCAAATCACCATCACAAACAAACCCAATTCCTGCGTTATTCATCGTTTTTTACCACAAAACTGTCAAGAAAACATCATGTCAGTCTTCTGTTCCGCCATCCACAAAGACAAACAAAAGAGGTTTTGGGAAAGAGAAGATACACAAAGGTGTTGTTGGTGCTGAAAGATACGGTTTCTAACTCGTATGTAGACCGAATTTAAACTTTACGGAGAAGTATAATTTGATAAGTGTTGAAGTGTTTTGGGTGGTCTTGAATCAAAGATGGTTAGATGGATTCACCGTGTTGATGCTAAGCTATTATTAAAAAAAAGTGTTGATGCTTAGCTTAAAATTAAAAAAAAAAAAAAAAAAAAATAGGAAGAAAATGTTGTGGAGGATTCGAGTATACATATGTCGTTGTGGTTATGGAATGTGTTGTTAGTCGTATGAAGGAGCAAATTTAAGTTTTGTTTTCACTATGAACGGTGTTGAGGACTTGAGTGCATATGGTGGACTGATAGTGTAACACCCGCAAATGTACCCTATTTTTATAGTAAAAATATTTTACGGATACTTTTCAGCGAAATTTAGTTTTAGTTTAGAATTAAATTTCCCGAGTCGAATTTAGAATTTCCGAGTTCGTATTTGTAATTTCCGCGAGATTTCATGTGAATTCCGTCTTAAGGCGACTTTGACTTTTTCTTGACTTTTCCTTACACATCTCATACTCCCTTTAACCTATTTTCATTCACAACTCAAACTTACTTCTTCCTTAAGAAAACCAAAACCTTGCCTCCATTTTTGATCCAAGCTTAGAATCGTCATATCTCATTCGTTTCTCGCTCAAATTCACGTAAGTTCGTCTTATTCTTCCCCTCTCATCTTCCTCTATCCGTATTGGTAATAAAATTACCGTCTTTCTCGCTTTTTAAATTATCCGTCTTTCTCAAGGTCAATGATATTCATCTATTGTTATCTAATTGTAGGTGGAGACTTTCTAGAAATTGATTAAAGACGCGAAAAGGTGACGGTGAAGGGTTACTCGATATCATTTACGTGTTTTAATGTGTTTTCTATGTTAGTAATCGTATTTGGAATAAGATTAGTATTAATAGAACTTGTGTTGTTGATGATGAGTGTTGTTTGTTGATGATTGTTGATGATAATTAATGATTATTGATAGTTGATAGTAGTTATTTATGATAATTGAAAATGGATGATAGAAGACTTGTTGTTCTCGGGTGAATGGGTTCCCAGCCGGGTACCCGGCCGCCGGTCCAACTGACCGGCTGGGACTCACTGCACCGACCCTTTTTCGTAGAATGATCATATCTCCTTCGTTACTTGCTTGTTTTGGGCTTGTGACCTATCGTTGGAACCGTAAAAGGATAAGCTATCACCTCAATATGGAATTTATACATTTTCATATCTAGAACTCTAGTTATTACCGTTTGAAGTGGACCCTTGTTTTAGTTAGTTTCCAAACTTGTTGTTTTGAGATAAGATCTATGTTTCCTATTTAATATGCTTCTTAAACTTGGTCAAATGCTTATGTAATCATGTATTGTTTCATGTTTATCAATGTTACATTTATATCATGCTTATATCACTTTTCCCTTTGTTTTTCTCATGATCCTTTGGTCCCAGCCGGGTAGCCGGCAGCCGGTCCCCTTGACCGGCTGGGACACCCTGTATTTTCAATTTGGTTTTCATATGATGATTGGCCTTAGCCGGGTGGCCGGCAGCCGGTCCACCTGACCGGCTGGCACCTGCTGGACTTTGTTTGTATTTCTTGTTTACGATTTAATTTATAATAGTTCGCATGGTTCGTTTATCGTATAAATTTACGTAGTGACTTATAATATTAATGTTTCGAAAATATGATATTTCATTCGCTTGTATCACATGTTTTGTGACGGTTTTTGGTATGTTCCCCTTTGAGTCGGTTTTTACAAATGATACGGTTTGAGCAATATTTTGTTATGTGCTTTGTACTCTCATTCCCTTGGCTACCTCCACGTTCGTAAGGCTGGAATGTCGGAACGGGGAGGTATCCTACTACTTAATTGCATGTGTTAGTAAGCATATGACGACGTTGTTGGGAGGCGAACGCATTGCGCTGATCGACCCGGCCGTCAAATGTTGTGTACTAGCGAGGTGGTGTTATTTGCATGTAGTGTACCGATTGTTATGAGGCTTGAGCTCTTTTACGCCTCTTTCGTGAATTATTCTACCGAGTTTGGGGTACTCGGCGTCATTTGATTGACCGAGTCTTGGATGCGAAACGTTTATCGCATGTCGAACTGGAAAATGCGATTCCGGGCTTCTGGCCAGATTTAGACTAGGACCGTATTATTATCGTCGTCCTACCGGAGGAAATTAGTGCACATATACGAAATGAATTGAATCGTGTATGCGTTCAGGGAATGTTTATCTCGTGGATGCCTTTTTTACATACTTGCCATGTACACGGTGCTAGTGCGTTTCATTTACCGTGAGAGATGTTGTCTTGGTGTCGTTGTGTTTGAATGCGTGATTACATGATTGATTATTCATGATCATTGCATGGCTTGGCATGGTTTGTTTGTCGAGTCTCAATATTATCAAACTTATACCGCTAACGGAGAGATGTAAGCCCTAGTGAGCGTATTCAGTTGCCTAAGAGTGTCTTCCCCGAGTCTTTGTATAACATGATGGATTCGGACTTGTACTTCATATGCTCTTATCATTATATATTGAATTGCCTATCTATCCCTATCGTATTTCACATGTATATCTTTATATGCATGCTTCTACTTTTGTATTTCCTTTTATGTACGTTTAATGTGATATGGCTGGGAGAACCCGGATTTACTCCCCACTGACTGTGGCGTTCATGTTTTTCATGGATGAACAGGTTGCTTGATTGGATGGCTTTTTGCTTGTGGTATTTTGAGTTCGGGTGTGAGCTAGCGGGCGTTGTCCCTGGATGAAACACCTCTAGACGTTATTTAGCTAGTTTGCTAATCACTTGACTTTGATATCATTTTGAGAGACTTCGTCTCTTGTTGTAGTATTTTATATTTGGTTTGTAATTACTGACATTCCTCGTATTTCTATCTTGCATGTATAAAAGTTTTTTAAAAACTTCATATTCCGCTATATATTCACATGCTTGTATGTTTTATCTTTCCGCATTCGCGAGGGTTGTCACAGTTGGTATCAGAGCTTTATCGCTCCCGACGCACACACGTGAACCCTAAACTTAAATTACTTGACCTTGAAATAATAAATGAGAGATGGGTAGACTTAAGGACCTAAGGTGGTATTCTTTGGTGTACTTGATGTTTGTTAGGTTCTAACTTGTTTGTTGATTGTGTTGAGTGATGTTATGTTTGTTTGTATCTACCGTCTTAAGGTGGATCATTGTGTTACCTAGAAGAAGTATCCTCTACTACCTCTACGAGATTTGAAGATTGCAAGCCTAATTGAAGTGTATTTCTTCCTCATCTATGAATTCTCTCGTCCTTAATGTATTATGCTCTCTTCCTTCTATCTAGGTGCTTCTTTCTCTTCCACCTTGTTTGCCTCTTGGAAATTACTCTTGATAGTTCCTCCATCTTACCATTGGTATCCTTACCTTCCGCTTGTAACATTTTTGTGGATGCCATACCCATTTGTTTGTGGTATATTATACTTGGTCGGAAGAACTTTGATTTTTGTGGAATATTAGTGATTGTTAGAATAAATTTGTGATTTGAGGAAAATGGTGTAGATCTCAATTCACCCTATAATGATGATTGGTTGTATCTCTAAGGAAAGGTAGTAAGATAAGTTTGATGATTTTAATGCTTGATGCTTGTCATGACTAATGTGTGGATAGTTCATGATATTTGATGGTGTAAGGTTGAATGAGTTGGCTAAGACTTCTTAACCCATTAGCGATTTAATCTTTTGAATTTAGGAGTTTAGTAATATTAGAGTGTCTTGAGGATCATATCTAAATTGGAGCTAGTTGTTCTAAGTGAGAATATTTGGATGATACCTTGAGGTGTAAAACGCTTTTGAGACTAAGTGACTTTCTGTGGATTCTAGTGTATGTGTTAGAATATACGCTTGGTGGAAAAGTACTTGGATATAATTCTTGGATTTAAAAATATCACCTTATATCATAGTATCGGAGACTTGGTTGAGGTAGTAAGTCGTCGTGATTGATTAAACCATGTTACTTAAGGATTATGGTCATGAGTGGAATCTGATTAGATTGGCTATGTCGGTGATACCTTATGATGTTGATAATGACGTTCTGTTCGGTGTTCTATCTTGTGGGCCATAGGAATTGAAACAAGATTAGTATCGAGAATTCCTTATTAGTTCTTCGCTTTTGAAACCTTTGGAAGTGTGTCAAATTTTGGAGTTGAGAGAATGTTATTATGTTTAAGTTGCAATTCCGAAATTGGGATACCGTGTTATATGAAAGTATGGATGAATTGGGTTGTAATCGATTTGTTAAATCTAGGTGTACCTTACTCTGATGATTTGTGGTACGAGGGTCCCTTGTAAGAGACCTTTGTTATTGAGATGATTTGCTTTGCTATCGCCCTGAGTTTGAAAAGGAAATTTTGTGGATTAAACCTTAAACCTTTTTCTCGTGCCATTATCCCTTTCCATTTCCTTTCATGCAAGTTCCTACTAAGCCCGATTCCTAGGAAATTATTTTCTCTTATCTCTTCCTTTGCTTGGCTACCTTCATAGCTATATCTATCCAATATCTAGCTTTTGGCTCCCTGCCTCTAGCGTTCCTCTACTTTTCGTCCGATCTTATCGCGTTCGTGTTTCCCTCGAAATCTCCTATCGTTTCCAATGTCATGGTGTCATTGTCTTTCCTCTGGTGAGATGATTAGGTTGTTAGCTAGCTTCGTTTTGATTTTGATCATGAATAGGATTGGGATTTAAACCTTAGGATGAATCTGTTGGTGGTATTGTACTCTCTTGGTGGCTTCATTTATTTGAGCTTGCTAGTGTAGTGCTATTTTGGGAATTAAGTTGAGCGAGATGATATTCGTTGTTGTTGATATTATCTCGGTTGCTTGGGATAACTCATTTGGGATTAGATGTCCCTATTGGTAGGATTCTAAAAGAGACTTTGCTTTTAGGGTAATTGGTTGCTACCCCAAGTTTGAGGAGTTTTGTCATAAATGAAAATCGATTCATTTAAGTTTTAGAGATCTAAAGTTTGAATGGTTTGTCTGATTTCCAAGTGATTGGTCCTTTGTGGTTTGGAATTAGTAATTCTCTTTTATTCTTTGAAGGAACCGTAGTTTGCTACTGTGACTATTAATATTTGAGGCTTCGAGCGTAGTAATATCGACTTAAAGATGTTAGGGCGTATTAAAGATTCTTAATAAGACGATAATGGATTGTGGATTTTCCCTTGTCGTGAACTTGGATGAGGACTTGTTGGATCTTAGATATTATGTTGGTTGCGTGGATTGTGTTTTTGATTTTCGCGGATGAGAAAGTTCATGGTAAATTTAGGATAATGAGTTTGAAGTAAATTGGATTAAAGGATTTCATGGTAAGTCCATTACTTTGTGGTTGTTAGCGATCATGTGTCCATAGATAAATATTTTGTTGGTAGTTTCTAGTAAGAGTTTTGATGAAACTAAGAAGATTAGAGTGCGTAATAAATCTTTCATGTGGATTGTTAGTTGTGGAGTCTACCGTGCCGATGGACCTTAGTAGATTCTAATTGGATTCAAATAATTGGGATTTGTTACTCGAAGTTTCGTGATTATGGAATATTTTTGTAGGATTTCTGATGATTGAAAATGATGAGTTGCAAATTGGGTAAATTGCATTCTCTTGAGGATTTGGTTTATTAGTAGAGTTAGTAATGTCGAATTCTGGTAGATCTTCCTGCCGACTTTATCTTGATCTTCCTATCCCAAAGAGTTCGATTTGTTTCGTTTTTGCGTGTTTTGTATATATTTTGTTACCCTGAATTGTGTGTGAATTGTACGAGTCGCTCTATGTACGTGTAATGTCCTGTTATTTGATTTTATCTTTGATAAAACCTTCAATTTCCATATTATATTTCTAATTTA
>JAIUZE010035681.1:0-15755 GCA_022085475.1 Heliosperma pusillum | reverse complement strand
GAAAATGGCCGAGTATAAGAGAGTATTTGTTAGTCTTTCAATTAAAGAAACCTTTGAGTTTGTGTTGAATATTTGAGCTAAAGGAATGTTATTATACTTGAGTTACAATTCCGCAATTGGGAATCCGTGTGATATGAAAGGATGGATGAATTGGGTTGTAATCGATTTGTTAAATCTAGGTGTACCTTACTTTGATGATTGTGGTACGATGGTCCCTTGTAAGAGACCTTTGTTTGGGATGAGTTGCTTTAATATCACCCTAAGTCTGAAAGGAGAAATTTTGTGGATTAAACCTTAAACCTTTACTCGTGCCATCATCTCTTTTCATTTCCATTCTTGAATGTTTTTGTCAAGATTGATCTTTAAGAAATCGCATGCTCGTATCTTCTTTCTTACTCAGATATCTTCATGACTCTACTATCTGCTTTGTCTCTTTCTTGGCCTCGTTATTTTCAGCGTTCCTCTCTTTTAATATCGTGCCTGATTTTATTCTCGCATTCTCCTTGAGATTTCTTATTGTTTCCTATCTCGTTTCCGCTTCATCTTTTCCTTAGTTGATTGGATATTCCGTTTGTAAGGTTCAGAGAATAATTGTAATGTATTTTGGGATTCTTTAGTTAGAATATGTGTATTTGAATTTGGCAAATTTCATGTTATATTTCATCATGGGAAATAGGACTTAAGCTCTAGGATGAATCCAAATAGTGATAATATATATCCTCTCTTAGTGGTTTTAGATTTGGAGCTTGGTATTGTAGTGTTATTTTGAGAATTTAGTTAATCAAGATAATAGTTCGTTGTTGTTGGGTACTATAACGTTTGCTTGGTATGTCATTTGGGAATTAGATGTCTCTAATTGGTGGATTCTAAAAGAGACTTTGCTTTAGGGAAATTGTGCCGGTACCCAAAGTTTGAGGAGTATTGTCGTAAATGAAAATCGATTCATATTGAGTTTTAGATGAACTAGATGATTTGAATGGTTGTCTAATTGCCAAGTGGTTGGTCATTTGTGGTTTGGAATTAGTAATTCTCTTTTGTTTTTAAGGAATCATAGTTTGAGATTGAGAAATGTTCGTTGCAAGCTTTGGATAGTGAGTCCTCAGTTGTTATGGATTATAGAGTTAGAATGGTGAACCCATTTATCTTGAGGATTAGTAACCACCATAATTTGATAATGTGACTATTTGTATTTGAGGCTTCGTGCATAGTAGTGATCAAATTAAGGATATTATGGCGTATTAAAGAATCATTATAACCGATAATGGATTGTGGATTTTCCCTTGTCGTGAGACTTTTGATGAGACTAGTTGGATCTTAGATAATTATGTTTGGTTGCGTGGATTGTGTTTTGATTTTCGAGGATGGGAAAGTTCATTGTAAATTTAGGATAATGAGTTTGAAGTAAATTGGATTAAAGGATTTCATGGTAAGTCCTTTACTTTGTGTTTGTTAGCGATCATGTTTCCATAGATAAATATTTTGTTGGTAGTTTCTAGTAAGAGTTTTGATGAAACTAAGAAGATTAGAGTGCGTAATAAATCTTTCATGTGGATTATTAGTTGTGGAGTCTACCGTGCCGATGGACTTTAGTGGATACTAAATGGATCTGAATAATTACGTTATTGGCTTGAAATCTCGTGATTATGGAATATTTTTGTAGGATTTCTGATGATTGAAAATGATGAGTTGCAAATTGGGTAAATTGCATTCTCTTGAGGATTTGGTTTATTAGTAGAGTTAGTAATGTCGAATTCTTGTAGATCTTCCTGCTGACTTTATCTTGATCTTCCTATCCCAAGGAGTTCGATTTGTTTCGTTTTTGCGTGTTTTGTATATATTTTGTTACCCTGAATTGTGTGTGAATTGTACGAGTCGCTCTATGTACGTGTAATGCCTTCTTATTTTGCTTTTATCTTTGAGAAAACCTTCAAATTTCCATATTATATTTCTAATTTAACGTTTCAAAGAAGTCTAAAGATGGTTTGTGTACCCTCTTTTTGGAGAAAATGGATTTCTTTTGCTTTTATATTTGGATTTTGCGTTGGTTGGATGTTTGTACTTATTATTGGAGACGTCTGATAACTAGTCCTGCACTTACTAACGTTGTATTGAATTTCGATTTCCCTATTTCGACATTGCTTTGATTTGGATAATTAGAGTTCTCGTTCGCGACGAGCATTCTTGTGATCCATAAATAGAGTTTCGCTCTTATGAAAAATTTCCTTAAACCGTTTCGAGAAGAACATCATTTCATAAATGTTTTCCCTTGTAAAAGCTTTCGTGTTGATTTTGTAAACCGATTCTTGTCCTTGATACTTTTATTTTCTACTCTCAAGTTTTAGGGACGAAACTTTTTAAAGGTGGGGTGATTGTAACCACCCGCAAAATGTAACCTATTTTTATAGTAAAAAAACTAGTTTACGAAATACTTTTAGTGAAATGTAGTTTTAATCGTAAATTTAATTTTCCGGGCGAATTTAGATAGAATTTCCGAGTTCGTATTTGGTTTTTACGGAGATTTCATGAGAATCCCGTCTTAAGCCGTCTTTGACTTTTCTTGACTTTTTCCACTCACCTTTACATATACTCACCCTTTAACCTATTTCTTCCTCACACAACTCAACTCAACTTTACTTCATCACAAAGAAAACCAAAACCCTTGCCTCCATTTTTGATCCGTCTTAGATTCGCCGCTACTCCTTCGTTACTCGCTCAAATTCACGTAAGTTCGTCTTATTCTTCCCCTCTCATCTTCCTCTATCCGTATTGGTAATAAAATTATTGTCTTTCTCGCTTTTTAAATTATCCGTCTTTCTCAAGGTGAATGATATTCATCTTTTATTATCTAATTGTATGTAGGTGGAGACTAGGAAGGTTTAGAAATCGATTAAAGACGTGAAAAGGTAACGGTGAAGGGTTACTCGATATCATTTACGTGTTTTATGTGTTTTCTAGGCTAGTAATCGTATTTAGATTATGGTTAATATGGTAATTAGGACTTGTGTTGTTGTTGTTGGTTGTTGTTAGTTGTTAATTGATATGAGAATTGATGGTTTGTGATGATAAATGAGGATTTTTGGTTGATAACTTGTTGGGATTTGATTGTGCCTAAATCTCGTGTAGGACGATGGCTGCGTCTTAGGACGCAGGCTGCGTCGTGGTGACGCAGGCTGCGTTAGGCGCGGCCAACTGCAGTTTTCCTACACTGACCCCTTTTCGTAAAATAATCATATCTCCTTTTTTACTTGCTTGTTTTGGGCTTGCGACATCCCGTTGGAACCGTAAGAGGATAAGCTATCACCTCTATTTGGAATTTCTGCATTTGCATGTCTAGAACTATAGTTATGACCGTTTGAAGTGGACCCTTGTTTTCGTTGGTTTCCAAACAACGTTGTTTTGGAGAGGTATCTATGTTTCTTATTTATTATGCTTCATAAACTTGTTCTAATGCTTATGTATCATGTATTGATTCATTTTGATCATAGTTAAGTTTATATAATTCCCTATTCTCATGTTTGTGACGGTTTTTGATATGTCCTACTTTGAGTCGGTTTTTACAAAGGATACGGTTTGAGCACTATTTTGTTATAAGCTTTGTACTCTCATTCCCTTGGCTACCTCCACGTTTGTAAGGCTGGAATGTCGGAACGGGGAGGTATCCTACTGCTTAATTGCATGTGTTAGTGGGTATACAACGACGTTGTTGGGAGGCGAACGCTTTGCGTTGATCGACCCGGCCGTCAAATGTTGTGTACTTGCGAGGTGGTGTTATTTGCAAGTAGCGTACCGCTTGTTATGTGGCTCGAGCTCTTTTCCGCCTCTTTCGTGAAGGTTGACCGAATTTGGGGTACTCGACGTCTTTGTATGATCCAGTCTTGGATGTGGAACGTCTTACCACATGTCGAATCGGAGATATGTCTTATTCTGAGAGTCTGGCCAGGTTTAGACTAGGACCGTATTATTATCGTCGTCCTACCAGGAGGAAATTAGTCTACATATACGAAATGGATTGAATCGTATATGCGTTCAGGGAATGCTTTTCTCCCGTGGATGCCTGTTAATCATACTTGCCATGTACACGGTGCTAGTGCGTTTTATTTACCGTGAGAGAGGTCGTCATTGTATTGTTATGTGTGGATGGGTGATTACATGATTGATTATTCATGGTCATTCCATGACTTGGCATGGTTTGTTTGTCGAGTCTCAATCTTATCAAACTTATACCGCTAACGGTGAGATGCAAGCCCTAGTGAGCGTATTCGGTTGCCTAAGAGTGTTTTCCCCGAGTCTTTGTATCACATGATGGATTCGGATTTGTATTCTATATGCTTTATCATTATATATTGAATTGCCTATCTATTCTTATCGTATCTCACATGTATATCTATATATGCATGCTTCTACTTTGGTATTTCCTTCTATGTACGTTTGATGTGATATGGCTGGGAGACCCGGAGTTACTCCCCACTGACTGTGGCGTTCATGTTTTTCATGGATGAACATGTTGCTTGATTGGTTGGCTTTTTGATTGGTATTTTGGGTTCGGGTGTGAGCTAGCGGGCGTTGTCCCTGGATGAAACACCTCTAGACGTTGATTAGCTAGTTGCTAATGTTTTTGTTGTTGGTTAACATTTTGAGAGACTACGTCTCTCGTAGTATTTTATATTTGGTTTGTAATTACTGACATTCCTCGTATTTCTATCTTGCATGTATAAAAGTTTTAAAAACTTCATATTTCCGCTTTATAATTCACATGCTTGTATGTTTTATTTCCGCATTCGCGAGGGTTGTCACAAAGAGAAATTCATCAAGCGCACTGGTGCAGTTTTCAAGAGAATCTACGGTTATTAAACCGCACCCCACGAAAGAAACAGTAACAAGGAGCATGTAAAGAATGCGTATATAAGGAGGCAATAAAAGATCCAAATCGCTTCTGCTCATACAACTTCTTATTCTAATCTTCAAACATGCTTGATAAGATTGATCAATCTGTTGTTCCTCTGTACTCACCATTTGATGACCCTATGTTCTTGTCTCCTACAGACTAACCCAATCTTTCTCTGACTTCGTTCCAATTTGATGGTGATAACTTCCTCCAATGGCAATGCGAGTTAATTCAGTCCTTGTTAGCTAAAAACAAGGTGGGTTTTGTGGCTGGTAAATGTACCATTCCTGCAACAACTAATCGCAAGTATAATCAATGGATCAGGTGCGATTTAATGGTGTTGAAATGGATACAACATGCTTTTAGCCAGGGTTTGAGCGAAAACTTTCAGTATTGTTCTTCTTCTAAGTCTTTGTGGTCATAAATCTTTGAAAGGTATGGTCAGTTAAACATTCTTGATTTATATAAGCAAAAAAAAAAGAATTGAATAATGTTAAACAAGATAATCCTCCATTGATAGATTACTACAACAAGATGACAAGGATATGGGAAAATATAGATCAAATGGAACCTATTCCTAGCTGTACTTGTGGTATTATGTCTAAATGCACATGTCAGTTGCTCATACGTATTCTAGATAGAGAGACACATTCTAGGTGCATACAATTTTTAATGGGCTTGAATTCTGGGTATGAGAATGTTCAAACCACCATGTTGTCCATGGATCCTTTACCTCCCATGAACAAAGCCCTGGATATGCTTCAAAAGATTAAAAAACGTAAGTCATTGAATGATTCTGCTGCTGAAGTTTTGGTAGAATCTGCTGCATATTCATGCAAGAATCAGAATCTTGGACATTATGTTCCACATCTTCATACTACTACTGAGAAATTTTGCACCCATTGTACTAAGGCTGTTCATTCTATTGAAGAATGTTATAGATTGAAGACCTGCACTTTCTACAATATCAAGGGCCATGTTCTTGAAATATGGTACAAGTTTCGAGCCTTTAATGCAAAAAAAAGGGGAAAGGGAAAGCAGGAAGTCATAATCTTATTTCTACTCATCCTAATCAAGCCGATTTCTGCTTCACTAATCAAGATGATGAATATCAGGCTATCTCTCCCATTGACAATCCTGTTCAGCTTCTTGATTCTCCATATGTTGAGTCTACAGTTCATCCTGATATGGTTCAGGGTATTATTAATTCCGTGATGGAGCAAGTAATGAAGGCCATGTCTCAAAATGGTCACACTGATAGTAATGGTAATGCTGGTAATACTGCTTCAACTGAAAATTCATTGCATTCCTCTATCAATTTTGCAGGTATTACATACTAACATACACCAAGCTTGTGCTGTTAATCCTTATTTTTCTTCCCAAGATTGGATTGTTAATAGGGGCTTCTAAGCATATGACATCTAATTTTGATTTATTGCAATGTTAAGACTTTAAATAAACCTACCTTTATTGCTTTGCCTGATGGTACAATGAATATTGTTCATAAAACCGGTTATGTTGGATTAACTGACAGAATAATTCTTCATAATGTATTATATGTGCCTGATTTTAAGCAAAATCATATGTCAATTGGTAAGCCGATATCTTCATCTGGTTTTCATGTTTCTTTTCTTAATTCTATTTACACTTTTCAGGACCCTTCAAGTAAAGATATTGTTGTTGTTGCTCTTAGAATTGGGGATCTGTTTAAGTTTTCTGCTGTTAAGACATTACCTCTTGTAACTAATTCAGTTTTTTCTTTTAATGCTTCTTCTGATACTGATATCAATCTTGTACATGCCCGATTTGGCCATAGTTCCTTAGAAAAACTGAGACATGTTCCAAATGGTTGTATTAGTGGAATAAATTTTTTTATGTATTTATACTAAACATCATATTTTGCCTTTTCCTAGGAGTTCTTCTTATGCCCAGTCTTGTTTTGATTTGGTGCATCTAGATTTATGGGGTCCATACAAAAAATCCACATTAACTGGTGCTAGATCTTTCCGTACTATTTTAGATGATCATACTAGAAATACTTGGGTATTCTTGATACAAAGTAATAAGTCCCAAGTTCCAGCTTTGATTAAAGGGTTTTTAGCATATGTGAAAAATCATTTTGCTAAGATTATTAAGACCTTTATGTTTAATAGTGGTACTGGATATTTTCAGACACAATGCAAGGAGTTCTTTTCTGCTAATGGTATTATACATCAAAGAAGTATTGTTGGTACGCCACGACAAAATGATTTAGAGAAGGCTACTATATTTACTAGCATAGATGTCCTATTTCAAGAGTCCTCATTCCCTTTCAAGGATAGTCCTCATCTCATTCATCATGAGGATCATTCCTCTTCAGTTGATACACCCTTAATTTTTGAGAATCTGGATGTAACAAGGAATGATCATCACCCTATCACTCTCAGCAATACTGTTGATTATACAGTTGGATTTCCTGAAACTGTAACTGCATCACTTTCTGCTCCTCTTGTTATAAATCAAGAGCCTCCTGCAGATACCTCTAGTTCTCATATCAGTGTTCAGAATGACACTGTCAGGAAGTCAAGCAGGCCTAGAAAGCCATCAATATTGTTAGGGCCTTATCAGGTCAATTTACCAAAAAGCACAACACTTCATGCTGCTACAATCAGCAGTATGACACAGTATGATCATCAACTTCGATTATCTTGTTGCAATATGGTTCAAGAATTTGAACCAGATTATTACAAGCAAGCCTCAATGGATGAGAGGTGGGTTCAGGCTATGCACCAAGAGATATCTGCTGTTGAGAAAAATAATACATGAGAATTTACCACCTTGCCAAAAGATAAGATGGCTACTGGGAGTAATTGGGTTTACATGATTAAGTATAAACCTGATGGCACTTTGGAAAAATACAAAGCCAGACTGGTTGCTAAAGGTTACAACAAAGTTGACAACAAGCATTATAAGCATACCTTTAGTCCTGTGGCTAAATTTACTTATGTTAGAGCCTTAATTGTTGTTGCAGCAATGAAGAAATTGCCATTGCATCAGTTGGACATTAATAATGCTTTTTTGAAAGGGTGCCTTTTGACCTGGCAAAAGCAACCTGACCCGAATGACCCGACCCAAAAAGGCTGGCTCGAGACCCGAAATTAATCCAAGTTGCGAAACTCGAATATAACCTGAAACTCGAATTAACCCGACTCGAATTTGACCCGAAGTGCGTCGACCCAAAACTGACCCGACGACCCGAAATGACCCGATTTGAAACCACTAACCCGAAAATGACCCAAAAAAATATAACTCTAATCGAACAAAAAAGACTTGAAATGACTATATGCACTTTTTTTCTTAATTATTGACCCGAAAATGACCCGGACCCGAAATAACCCGACACGTTGACCCGAAACTGACCCAATCAAATTACCCGAAAATCGCTCGAAACCTGAAACAACTCGACCCGACCCGAACTAACCCGATAATATGATAAAACCGAATTGGCCCGACCCGAATTGGCCTGACCCGAACCTGATCTGATTGACCCATTTGCTAGGTCTAGGTACCTTGATGAAAAGGTATATATGAATCCACCTCAAGGGTATACTAATGCCAAGCACAACCAAGTTTTCAAGTTAAAAAGATCCCTATATGGACTTAAACGAGCATCTAGGCAATGAAATTTGGAATTGAGGAAATATTTGATTGAATTGGGTTTTACACACTCAAAATATGATTAAAGTCTATTTACCAAGACAAATACTTCTCCCTTCATTCAAGTGCAAACACAACATTTATCCTTTACACGTTTGGCAATCCACAAATTGTAACGTAAATATCTCGGGTTTCACATTATACAAAATATAAAAATTTGATATTCTTATTGTACTTATAAAGGAGAATCAAACAAGATCCCACATGACCATATTTTATCTTACGTATTGCAAAAAATCGTAAAGATTCTCTTCATTCATGAATATTGTCCAAAAAAGAAATGTTGCATTTGGACTTGAATGGAGAGAGTATTACTAAGATTATTTTGGCAGTATTACTATATGTTGATGATATACTAGTAACTGATGACAGCTTGACAGATATCAAACAGCTGAAGGATTCATTACATGACAAGTTACCTATTAAAGACTTGGGTGATCTCAGATATTTCTTAGGTCTAGAAATTGCCAGAAACAACAATGGCATCCTACTGAATCAAAGAAAATACATCCTCGATATACTGCATGATGCCGTTTTTGAAGATTGTACACCTGCTAATTTTCCTATGCAAAAAGGATTAAAACTCTCTATTGATGAAGGAGAACTATTACATGATCTTGAGGTTTACGAAAGACTTGTTGGCAGACTATTATACCTCAATCTAACAATGCCACATATATCCTACAATGTCCAACACTTGAGTCAGTTACTAAGCCAACAAAGAGATACACATTACAAAGCAGCACATCATATTCTAAGATACTTAACAGAGACTATAACCACTGTTTTATTTTATGCTTCAAATACTGATGTTACTCAGCAGGCTTATTCTGATGCAGATTGTACTACTTGTGCTTATAGCTGCAGATCTTTAGGTGGCTTTTGCACTTTCCTAGGCAAGTCTCTTATTTCCTGGAAAACAAAAAAGCAACACGCAGTCAGCAAGTGTACTGCACAGGTCGAGTATAGAAGTATGTCATATACTTCAAGGGAGTTAGTATAGTTAGTGAATTTACTGATGAGCTTCATATTTTTATACCTTTGCATGTCACCCTCTACTATGATAATACAGCTGCAAAACATATCTGCAAGAATCCTGTTTTCCACGAGAGAACAAAGCATCTTAATGTGGATTGTCACTATGTAAGGAACAGACAACAAGAAGGCTTCCTGAAGACCAGTAATGTCAGAAGCTCCCTGCAACTTGCAGATATCATGACAAAACCCTTGCGAGCTCGTGAACATCATCTCCTTTCTCCTAAGCTTGGACTGAAATTACAACAACACAGTTCATTCTGAGAGGGGCTGTGAATATATCATAACAAACTAATTAATTAAGTTAGTTATGAATTAGTTAATACAAAGTTAGTTGGGGTGGTTAGTAGTCGGTTAGAAAGTTATGCTAATCTAAAAACTATATAAGGCATGTATGTATTGTTTACAAAACACAATTCAAGAGAAATACAAACCAATTCCTCTCTCTAAATATATTCTCTCTAATCTTCATCTTCCTACTCTTAAAATCATCTAAACAAAGATGAATTCAAGAGTTTAATAGTTAGCAGAGGCGCTCGCCCCCCGATGGATGAAATTTTTTATTTTTTAAGTTAAATTTAAGAGGCGTCCTCCCCCCTCCATAAGGTTTTTCGCACCCCTTATGTTGAAATCCTGGCCCGCCACTGGCCCCTAATAGCCCCTGCTAGCCCCCTAGCTCCACCACTGGAGGAAAATGACACACAACTCAGACAACAACTACAATATGGTCTATCTTTATATTTTAGATTTTAGTCTAAAGTTACATTCTACAACGTAACTTGAAGCCTTGCAATTTAGGGTAAATTACAAGGCATAAAATGGTAGTTACGACCTCAAAGATACCTTAAGGTATTATGCTAATTTCCCCACAAACAGTCTCTTTTCAATGCACGATCATATTTTATCTAGGTTTGTAAATCAAAATTAATTACATGTATAATGATTAAGAACATCTACATTCAGTAACTATACCCCATTCTTTTTCTTTCTTTTATTTATATGCACTTGTGTTCTCGAAACTACTCCCTTTGTGTCAATAATTTGTTTGTCTTTGATTAAACTACATCTCACAAAGAATGTAAAAGACACACAAATGATGAAACAGAGGGAGTATGTGAATATATTTAAAAAGAAAAACAAAAGCCTTCAGCTGTACATAAGCGATTTTAGATCCATATTAAATTCAGTGTACCGTGTAAATTCGAGTTTGTAATTAAGGAGTGTAGGCACGGAAAATTTATTAAAGTGCAAAATAAATAAAACAAATTAACTACTTTGAGTTAATACCAAATTTTAAATTAATTTAATTGTTTTGTCCCTATATGAGAAATATGGGTTGATTCAGACTAGAATAGAAGCTATTCGGATCCTTAAACTCAGAAGACAACGAAATTTGGCCAAGTTCACTGATAAACCCACAAATGGGCCTGTGACTACAGATCGGGCCTGTCGCAAGCCCGATACAAAGATAAATTACCCAGACTAGGGTAATAACAAATTAATGTAATTAGGGAAGTAGGGGTCGATCCTCAGGGAGATGGTGTTTCCTATGGATTGTGAATCGTCTCACAATTGAGTTTTATCTAATTAGTTTCTGGGTTTTGGAGTTTTTAATTTCTAAAGTAATAAAAGGCATAAATGAAAACAAAATAAAGGCAAACTAAAATGAAAACAATAAAGCTAATGATGAATTAACAATGATGAAAAACATCTAGGGAAGTAGGTTCACATATGTAGATTAACATATTGATGAAATTGGATTTAGGATGTGAAAATAATTCATTGTGAGTTCGTAAGAATGATGTGTTCATTACAATCATAGATCAGATGGTCTAGCAGGCTTTTAGGCGATTTACTAGGTTTTAATCTACCATGTCATGCTTTGTGTATTCAATTCCCGTATCTCTACCTTGGAAAAGAATTCCATTCTAGTCAATGATTTTGACCAGAAATCGTCAACTATCGTTATACTCCAAACATGCATAGACACAATGTTTTAGAAGCACAATTTATTTTATCCAATTATCATCTTTTAATTAATATTATATGGCTATCCTACACCCTAGAAAAACGGCTACTTATGCATGATTAACAATAAAAGGGCAACTAAGAATATAAAACTAAGAATGGTAAACATGATAAAGGAAATACTAAAAGAAAATGAAACTATAATGTAAAAACGAGAATAAAGATTACCGGAAAGGATGAACAAAGATTGAAATGGAACAAGAACTTGAATAGGAAATGCAAACCCGAAAACTTGAGTTCCAATTACAAGTAGAACCATACAAACTTAGAACTAAACTAAACTAAACTAGAGAAAACTAAAACTAAACTAAACTAAGAAAGATGAGAGAAAGAAGAAAAACTAAACTAAAGAGAGAAGAGAAGTGTTTTTTGTACATCTATTTGTGTGGAGGCTAGGCTATTTATAGGGTTGAGAGGTTGCTCAAATGTGTCCAGATTCATCCCCTAGACAACCTAATAAAGCTCCATTAAGGCTTGCATTAAAGAGAGGTTGGTCAAATGTGTCCAGATTCATCCCCTAGACAAAACATTTAATCACTCATTTAAACTTGGTAGAAGAAGAGCCAAGAAACGTCTAAGCAGCAAACATACCCGATCGGGTAGGTGGAAATCCGATCGGGTAAGTGTGCAAAATGGACTTTTCCGTCTCTTCCAATTTCATCCTTGGGCACGGAATCCTATGCCTTGGTCTTGGTCAATGCAATACGTAATTGGGCTTGGGCTAGTCTTCCTTTGACTTGGGTTGATGTTTCCTTTTGAAGTTCAAAGCCAAAGTCCAAGATAAATCCACTTGAGGAAGGATGTAGCAGAATCGTAATCAAATCGTGAAATGGCTATCATCGGTTCCTCATAAACTCGTACTCTAGTGTCTTTGCTCCATAAAGTAGGAAAATATAGCAAAACCGCTTCATTTCCTATAAAACGAGACAAAACACGCAAAACAACTAGAATAACAATATTAGCTCGTTAATCACTTAACAAAGTGCATAAATCGTATAGAAATCGAGCTAAAACGGGGGATAAAATCATACAAATATTCACTTATCAAACTCCCCCAAGCTAAACCTTTGCTTGTCCTCAAGAAAACATAACAAACAATACCAGGACAAGGGTTGCAAGCATTGGCTACTACACCATCAGGAAACAAATGTCAACGTATAACTTTGGAAACATAATGAATCATAACCCAAAAACAACGTGGGCAAGAATGATACATAAACATGGCTGAGATTTACATAACGGCGTAGCACAAATAATTTCACTATAGATTTTTTGCTCTTGCATGATCTTTTTGACAAATGGACTCTCACGGCACACTCGAACACTCATTGTATGTAAAAGGTGATTTCTTTATGTGTAAATGTTTGAGACACTCACCTATCTAAGACTTATGAAAATGTGTCCGCAGTCTAATATGGTAAACAATTCAAAACACAAGTCAAAGATCACAATGCACATAGAAAAGAAGCCGGAAAAATAAGAAGAAGGCTTTGGGAAATGGGTGAAAGGTGGACAAACAGTTATGGTCAATGTGAAAGTTAGTATGAGCTAGCAACTGACCAATGATAAATGAATACTCAATCCAAACTTTTGATCAATTTCCCAGAAGACGGATAACAAAGCCAAAAGGAACAAGAGGGCTTATTAGACACGAAACACAAGGGTAAACTCCTTCTGAATATTGACTTGACATTTCTTACGAGATACTCACAACTTCTCCTTTTATTTCTTTCTTTTTCTTTCTTTTTCAATTTCTTTTCTCTTTTTTTCCTATTTCATTTTTTTTCTTTTCTTTCTTTTGAACATAACTTTTTGAATATTTTCGTTCTCCTAAATTCACTTTGTCATATAAGAACAAATCTTCTCAAAAGAGCACCCACACACCATAGTCTAGCTACTAGCTCAAAAGGTAGGCAGTTTTTATGTGTAGCTATTATTTTGTGAAACTTTTGTATGAAGAGGCTAATTTTGAGGTGTAATTCAAAGTGAAAAAGGCTTCAAATCTTACTGAATCATGAATGCAATGCTTATAGGAATGAAATGAGAACCATACTTATGCGTTTTGACATGACACACATCACAAGGAGAACTACACACACCTAGATGAGACTGGGTATAGATGTACCAGTCTTAGGAGGTTCTACCTTACAATATATGTAACTTGCCAAATGTAAAGATCAAGCGTACTCATCTATAGATTCATTCCATGCCTACTGTGTACAAGACTTCCCCATGTATGCACAATTCAATGAATATTGAATCATTATCTTTTAAAAGCTCTAAGTTTTGGAAATGTAACATGATAGGCTGATAGCATAGTAAACAAGCAAGCAAAGCATGAAAAGCATTCAATGATGTTCAGAAATTTTTAAAATTTCTCGTTTTTTATTCAAAATTTGAAAAATATAAACAACTAAAATGCAAAAATGAGAAAATGCAATCCCTCCCCCAAGCTAAACATCACATTGTCTTCAATGTGAGCACAAAGACAAAATATGCAATGAGATGCTTAATGGGGAAAAGGAAAAATGAAAGAAGAGTGAAGCTTACAAGTCAGCGCGGACTCCCCCTAGCTAGTCTTTTGGACTTGACAAGGAAGGTCTTTATAGATTCTTCAAAAACTCTTTCATCTGCAATATAAATCCTAACAATGAAAAAGGGAATACACAAATAAAAATGCAAAAAGAAAAGGAAAACGGGTTGCCTCTCGAGAAGCGCAATTTAAAAGTCTTGCTAGACTCCATTTCTTTCTTTGATCATCCTTTATCTTTAACCTCACTATCATCCAAACTCATTTTCGTAACATTCTTTACATTCTCCATCCATGCCAAGATTTTCCGAGAATAGCCCCTTCTAGCACTTTTAGCAGTACTGCTTTTAGTATGCTCACCTGCAAGAGAATCAACACTAACCTGTGCCTCCAACGGATCCGTCAGTAAGGATCGAGGCATAGAAGGAACAATAGAAGAGTCCTCAACATTAAGCATATAACATGAGTCTTCTAACACGGGACTCTTAACGGTGGGGTTTTTACTAAAGGTCACCTTGTCATCTCCTATTTCTAATGTCAACTTCCCATTCTTGACATCAAAAACTGCACCAGTGGTGTGCAAAAAGGGTCTTCCCAAAATGATTGGGATTTGAGAGTCCTCGGCTATGTCAATTACTAGAAAGTCAACAGGAATGAAAAACTTACCAACTTTGACGGGCACATCTTCTAAAACACCCATAGGTTGTTTTACAGAACGGTCCGCCATTTGCAAAGTTGTAACAACCCGAAAAATACCAATTTTTCTAGTAAAAATATTTACTAACACTTTTCAGTAGAACTTAAGTTTTTAAAATAGGAATTTTTGTTCCGAGTCTTATTTTGAAATTCCGCGTTCGTATTTGGAATTTTTGAGGGATTCCATGAAAAGACCATTTTTAGTCATCTTTGACTTTTCTTGACTTTTTAAGTCGTCTTTGACTTTCCGTGACTTTTTAAAAGTCGTCATCGACTTTTCTTGACTTTTAAGTCGTCATAAACTTTTTCTTGACTTTTAAGTCATCTTCGACTTTTCTCGACTTTTCAGTCAACTTTGACTTCCGTTGACTTTTTCCCGACTCGCCTCATAAGTTCGAAGACCGAAATTTTATTTAAAAAAATAATATATTTGATTTATTTTTATTTAGATTTATTAAGATTTATCATAATTTAATATAATTATTTTGAATTTATTTGGAATTTAAAGAATAACGTTTACGGTTTTAACCGAACGTCATTTAACTATTCCCGACTCATCGTAAAACGCGCAACAAAATCGAAACTCGACTTTGGCATGAGTCACACGCCCATGTCAGCGTTTTCCACTCACAATAGGATATTTTAATTGATTCGATTAAACTAATACAAATATCTTAGATATTTGTTACTTTATCGATCAGTTAACGAAAATTACGCAAATCGAGCAAAAACAGACCCGATGATCACCTTACCCACACGACTCTCCTACCTCTAATAGCCCTTGATATTTTCATTACTTTAGATACAATAATCATAATATCTAGATATTTGTTGTAATTAACTTAATCGTTAATTATATTTAATCAATTACCGTAAAATAATTAT
>JAIUZE010035672.1:0-10965 GCA_022085475.1 Heliosperma pusillum | reverse complement strand
CCATGACATTGATAGGCCGTACTGTCTTTAACGAGTATATGTTCACCGTTGATTAGCTTTTGTGTCACCTGACTTGGGCCTTTTTGTCCCAAGCCGGGGGCATGGCTGCCTAATCCACTTTGGGAATGGAGCCAGCTTAAGTACTAGCCATCTCTGCTTAGGGGGTCGCCTAGTAGAGTTTCTCATGTACTGTTTAGTAATCAGACTAGTACTATTAATACTATTATTATTATTACTTGATGTAATATTATTATTATTTTGCTTTATTTGATTACTTGAGTTAGGATGAGTAACAGCTTTCTTCTTTGCAATTGCAAAAGAACACACAAACCTAGAAAAAATTAGAGCTTTCCTTCTCTCTAACTTTCTCTCTCATCCTTCTCTTACGATAACTATGATTTAAAAAAAAAAAAAAGGTGGACTCATCTGAACTCATCTATATATATATATATATATATATATATATATATATATATATATATATATATTGGATCAAGTAAGTCCACCTTTCTTAGGTGAATCCATGAGTTCTAATCTAAACCATTAGATCAAACAAATGAATGGTCAAGATTAAAACAAAAAAAAGCCCATATAAAAGCTTCTAAACCCACTCAAACCTTAATCATACCCACAAAACAATCAGCCCCCTTCTCTCTCTTCCTTCTCTCACTAGTCACCACTTCTCTCTCAAACCCCCACCTGCCGCCGTCGCCGCCCTGCCCCGTCGTCGCCGCCCCTGTCCCGTTGTCACCGCCCCTGCTCCCTCGCCATCGCCCTCACTCCCGACAACCTCCCTCCTCCCACATCCCCCCCCCCTCTCGTCGTCGCCTCCTTCCCTCCCCACCTTCCCCCTTTGCCGTCTCCTTCCCTCCCTACCTTCCCCTCCTGCTTCCTCCTCAGCCGCCTCCACGCCCTCCTTGCCTTCTTCCTTCCCTTTTTTTTCAGGTTTGTTGTTGTGGTGGTGTTAGGTGGTGTTTTTTATTTATTAGATTTGGTGTTGTGGTGATGTTGGGTGGTGGTTTTGTTTATTTTTATTTTATTTTTGCAGATTTGGTTTGTGGTGATGGGTTGCGTCTGTGGGGTCCCGGCGGTGGGGCATTGGATGTGGTGGGGTCGCGGGGTGGGGCAGAGGTTGTGGAGGTGGGGGTCGTGTGGGGTGTGGGGTGTATGTTGGGAGAGGTGGACGTGGACGGTGGTGGTGGTGGTGGCCTGTTGGTGGTGTTGTTATTGTAGGTGTTGACTAAAGTTACATCATCTTGGACTAAAGTTACATTATCTTGGACTAAAGTTACACAGTAAAAGCCTAAAGTTACACAGTAAAAGGACTAAAGTTACACATTAAAAGGAATAAAGTTAGTAAAAGGACTAAAGTTACACAGTAAAAGGAATAAAGTTACATAAAATTTGGCTAAAGTTACACAGTAAAAGGAATAAAGTTACAAAAAATTTGGCTAAAAGTGACATAAAATTATACTTTGAGTCACATAAATTTTGATAAAAGTTGAATAAAAATTGACTAACTTGATTAAAGTTACATATTAATAGATTAGAGTTACACAAAACGTGACAAAAGTGACATAAAATTAGACTTAGGTCACATAAGTTTTGATTAAAGTTGAATAAAATTTGACTAAGTTAAGATAAAAGTTACATAATAATAGATTAGAGTTACATAAAACCTGACAAAAGTGACATAAAATTAGACTTATGTCATATAAAAGTTTGAATAAAATTTGACTAAGTTAAGTTTAAAGTTACATTTGTAAAATATTTTCAAGGAATAGTTTATGTAACTTTTATACATTACGACTGTAACTTTAATCATTTCGAAGTGTAACTTTATTCTTTGAAAGTCATATATTAATTTGAATTTATGACCTTTTTATAAATGGCTTATGTAACTTTAGTATTTTATGAGTGTAACTTTAGTCTTTTAACACCAATTTGTTAATAAAATTTTATGTAAATTTACTTTTATGTTACTTTAGTCATATAACTCCTGTGTAACTTTTGTTAGTTTATGTGTAACTTTTATCAGTTTACGTGTAACTTTGGTCAGTTTTTGTGTAACTTTGGTCAGTTTTGCGTGTAACTTTAGTTAAAGGCGGCCCCCACCAATAACAACACCACCAACAGCCACCCCATAGATGAAGCCCACAAACCGCCACCGCCACCACAGTCACCGAACCCCGTGCTCTCTAACCCAACACCACCAACAACCACCACCAACCACCAAAAACCACTCCACCATCGAAAATATACAAAAAAAAACATATCTAAAAAAAAATTGAGCAGGTGGAGGAAGAGAAGCCGGCGAGTGGAGGAAGGGACGGAGGAGGAAGAGGAGGAGGAACGTGGAGGAGGAGGAGGAGCGCCGTGGAGGAGGAGGAGGAGCGCCACGGGGGGGAGGAGGAGAAGGAGCGCCGTGGAGGAGGAGGAGAAGGAGCGCTGTGGGGGAAGGAGGAGGAGGGTCGCGGAGGGGCGGAAGTGGCAGGGTCGGCGGCGTGGTGGCAGGGACCGGCGACGTGGTGGCAGTGGAAAGTATGGTGGTGGTTGAAATATGGAATTGTAGAGAGATGAGAGGAAGAGAGAGAAGTGAGAGAGAAAGTGGGTAGGTTGTGAGAGTGTGATTAGAGTTTGAAAGCTTTTATATAAGCCCTCTTTTTTTCTTTTAATCTTGACCATTCATTTGTTAGATCTAATGGCCTAGATTGGGACTTAGGGACTCACCTAAATAAAGGGACTTACCTGAACCTGACTCTATAGGAAGGATCAATTGAGTCCACCCTTAACCATAGAGTCCTTGAGTCCTGTTTGTGGCCATTGGATGAGGGAGATGGAGGGCTGAGATTCAGGCTCCCAAAAGGTGATTAATGCCTTAATTTCTCACTCTCTCTCATGCCTCACTAATTAACCACTAACCCACCTTAATTCAATATATAAACTTTTCCACTTATCTTTTTCTCTCTCATCTCTCATAATTTCATTACCTCTCCACTCTTACATCCCAAATCCCAAATAATTCAAAATCCCAAATCCCAAATAAATAACTCCTCCTCACTTCCTTTCAATCACCACCCGACACCACCACCACCACCACGAAAAACACTAACCCCCCTACACCCACCCATCACCGCCAAAAGTGGCGGCCCACTGCCACCACCGCTGACGTCCACATCCGGACGACACTCCGTGGCCACTGCCGCCGCCTTTCCCCTCCGTTTTGTTTTTCAGATCTGGCTCCCGTCGGCCCTCACGCACTGCCGCCTCTCCCTAACGGCGGCCTTCCTCTTCCCTCCTCTGCTCTCACGCGCCTCCTCAACCTCCCTCTGCTGCCGGCCTCTCCTCCACCTTCTCCTTTTTCGGCTCCTCTTTTGTTTCTTTTTCTTTTTCTTTTTTTTTCCTTCCTTCTCAGATCTGGTTTGTGTGTGGTGGGTTGTTGACGGTGGGGTGGGTTGTTGTGCTGGTCATCGTTAGGGTGGGGCGGTCTTGGTAAGGTCTGGGGGCGGTCGTGGTAAGGTATTTCTCTCTTTTTTTTCGGTTCAGATCTATTATTGTGGGGTCTTTTTTTTGGTCGAGGGGTTGTGGGGGTGTCGTGGTGATTCTGGGGTGGTTGTTGTCGGTTCGTGGGTCGTGGGTAGCGTGTCGTGGGTTGCTGAAGGTGGTTTTGGGTGGTGAGGATGGGGGTGGCTGGTGTTGCGTTTGTTCTCATTCTTTTTTTTTTGTTAAGTTTCTATGTTGTGTTTGTTTTTTTTTTCAGATCTGATAAAGGGGTCTCACATGTCAATGACGTCTAGTAACACAAATATTTTGTTAAAGTTACACACCTTATATATTAAAGTCACATATATAGTCTATTAAAATAACACAAAATAGCCTTAAAAGTAACATTTTTTTTCCTAGATCTGAAAAAGTTACTCATTATCTATTAAAGTAACACAAATTCTCTATTAAAGTTACCTATCTTATTTATTAAAGTCACATATATCACCTATTAAAGTTACACATTTTATTTATTAAAGTTACACATATCGTCTATTAAAGTTACACATTTTATTTATTAAAGTTACACATTTTATTTATTAAAGTCACATATATCATATATTAAAGTAACACAATATTTATTAAAGTAACACTATTAAAGTAACACCAAATGACCTTAAAAGTTACACGTGTTGATGTCAGATCTGTTTCTTTTTTTAGTTTTTTACTCTTGTTTTCATTTTTTTTCCTAGATCTACCTTTTTTTGTAAGTGTGGATTGGTTTGTAGTGGTCGGATTACAGTTACACTCATTGAGGACTACAGGTATACTCATAAAGTATTACAGTTACATTCTTAGAGGACTACAGTTACACTTATAAAGGACTACAGTTACACTCATAAAGGACTAAATTTGTAGTAAATTACATAAATTCAACATGTAATAAAATTCAAAAAATTCCACTCAAAATGACCTAATTAGAGTTACACTCGTAAAATATTAGAGTTACACTCGTAAATCATCAAAGTTACACTTGTAAAATGTTAAAATTAAAGTTACATTCGAAAATCAGCAAAGTTACACTCGTAGAATGTTAAAATTATATAAATTCAAATTTTTATATACAAAACCGTCTTAAAAAAATTAAAGTTACACTAAAAAGTCAGCAAAGTTACACTCGTAGAATGTTAAAATTATATATATTCAAATTATTATATACAAAACCGTCTTCAAAATTTAAAGTTACACTCGAAAAGCATCAAAGTTACACTCGTAAGGTGTTAAAATTGTTTAAATTCAAATTTTTACATACAAACCGCCTTAAAAAGTTAAAGTTACACTCTAAAACATTAGAGTTACACTCGCAAGCATCAAAGTTACACTCATAAATCTCAGCAGCTCAAAAGTGCTCAAAAGTGATTAATTAAGGGCTAGAGAGAGAAAGTTAATTAATTAGTGCATAGGTAATTGATTAGTGATAAGTGTGCTTTTTAATCTACAAATCTCAGCCATCCATCTCCCTCATCCAATGGCTAGGATGAGGACTCAAGGACTCTATGAAAATGGTGCACTCAAAAGAATTTGACTATGTATATATATATATATATATATATATATATATATATATATATAGATTGATTGCTACTATTATGATATTGTAGGTGGCGACTTTGTAGAGGAGGACTTCTAGCTTATCTTGTGCTTGCTTTTTGAGTTGATTGTTTCATGGTAGGTTAATCCTACTCCGTTTATGTGTATATGATTGATTTATGTGCATTATGATATGGTTGTGACATGTGGATTGATGTTGTATGTGTATTTGTGATTGTGATACATTTTGGTGTTGGGATTGGTTGTTATATGGAGCAGTTGTCGAGTACAACATGTACTGTCGAGTACGACTTGCTCGGCCGAGTGCCGATGTCACTCGGCCGATTACCCGAGTTTAGAATACTGAACTAAACATCAGCCAAAATTACTTGGTCGAGTGGCCTCTACTCGGCCGGCCGAGTACTCAATGTACTCAGTCGAGTAAGCCATACTTGGCCGAGCCTCCTATAAACAGAAATACGGAGTATTACATCCTTGGTCCCAACACAAGCTAAGGATTACTAGTAATCACCTGCTCACCATTCCCCAATGTATCATAGCAGTTTTGTAAAACAATAACAGGGTCAGTATTCACATATACCGACTAACGTACAAGATAAGTACAAGGCAAAAGAAACCAGACGGCCACCGCAGCGATTACCTCAGTAGACTTAGGTTACCAGCCTGCTCTACACAACCACCTATTGACCTTGGACCGCATCCATAGGCATCGAAGGGTGTGATCCGTCTCCTAAAGGAATCACCCAAACCATAGTAACCATCACCAATAACTCAAACTCGATCATTGTCACAACAGTGACCATCATCAATAACTCCAAAACCATTATTGTCACAAAAGTTATCATCATCAATATCACAATCACAATCATAACATATAGTAAATCAACAATCTCATGCCATCAATTAACAATGCAAATACTGAGTAGGGAAATCCTATCTGAACCAAATCCGGTAATATGCAATCAAAATCAAAATTATTCTTTTATGAAGTCTCCTCCTAAACAATCAATGATCATATAATCAATACCAACATATTCCTTTTTCCCTTAATTCAATTAGGGTTTATAACAAAAATAATACAATCAATCATAATCAAGGATACTCACCCAAGAAACTAATCAAGTAGCAAAAGGTAGGATCCGGCACGAGATGATCAAAGGTTCCTTGAGGAATTAGAGAGAAATAAGGTTTCTTATTAAGAAACGTAAACTGATT
The DNA here is from genome assembly GCA_022085475.1 of Heliosperma pusillum. NCBI lineage: Eukaryota > Viridiplantae > Streptophyta > Magnoliopsida > Caryophyllales > Caryophyllaceae > Heliosperma > Heliosperma pusillum. The sequence goes on along the minus strand of JAIUZE010035672.1, from coordinate 4,656 downwards.
TAATGAAAACTAACTCCTCTTAATAACCCTTAATCATCCTTCCTCCGAAACCCTGAAATCCGTCGTACTCGATCGAGTTAGACTCACTCGATCGAGTGGATACTTTACTCGGCCGAGCACGCGAGATCAGAATACTGATTTAAGTATCAGCCAAAACTACTCGGTCGAGTAGCCTATACTCGGCCGAGAACTATATGTACTCGGTCGAGTAAGCTCTACTCGACCGAGCCCCTTATACACAGAAATACGGAGTATTACAGTCATACTCCTACCACACAAACACCCTACCAACTAACAACACAAGACACCACACAACACATATGCTAAACATATGTAACAACAACACATCATAGCACATATTCTTTACATATGTACACAAAAACCCCTACCAACTAACAACACAAGACACCACACAACACATATGCTAAACATATGTCACAACAACACATATGTTAATCACGAACCAACAACAACACAACGCAAGACAATGACATAAGGACTCTACCAATAACATGTCAACTCGAAACAAAACCAACACCAAGTGCCCATCAAACAAATAAGACCAATAAGAAAGAAAAAATCTTCCAAAACTAATACAAATTAATACATTCTTCCCTCCTTAAAAATGAACTTAGTCCTCAAAGTTCACACCCTCATTACCAACAAGAAAAACAAAGCAGTCCCGCGAGCACTAGCACCTTCACATATCAAGGGTACCCCCAAAGACTGTCACAATCCGATTGTGATACACGGATTGTGATCCTTGCCGAACAGTTGTACACGGGGAACCACGGAGGGGCGCACACGGGATGGAAATGAGAAACAAGCGTAGTGATACGCATTTGTGGAGTCGCCACCAATTTTTAAGGAAAATTGGAACCGTTCGAATACTTTATGCCATGTCAAGACAGAAAGTAATAACATGAGCACTAAGAACTCGTTACCCTTAGCATTCTATGTCTAGAATGACTCTCGTGGATGCCAATGAACACGGATGTTCACAGTGATCTGGAGTAAGGGGTGAGGGTACGTATTAGGAAGTTCTTTAATCGAACACCTAATCACACCCGCCTCGATAGCGTCCTCTACTAATTATTAGGGAAATCGTTCGTACTCAATATGTCATCAATTATATGCATGCAATGCAACATCCACGTTTTAATCCTAACATGTGAATTAGACTATGTCGCTAAACATGTAATTTAGCATTTAATTATGTCAAATTAGGATTTATAATTGATTGCATGTGAAAGAAACCAAAGAATCATACAATTACAATAATTAAATTTGAATACAATTGATTACATGATCTATGTCGGATGTATATGAAAAACAAAGGTTTGAAAGAAAAGAAAATAATTTGACGAATTAGCAACGATATTAGAGTTAACAATTGATTAAATATATAACTAAAGCTACGTCGAAACGATAAAGGAAGTTCAGAGACAAAAACTATCCCAGAACAAGCGCAGCAGCAGGTGCGTCCTCCGAAAGAGGCGCAACACCTGTTGCGTCTGTTCTTGAGTTGGGTTCTAGCTGTGAAGTCAGAATCGCAATCAGTTAATGTTCGTTGGTATTTACGATTAATTGTTGATCTAAAACTCGAGTGAAAGAGGTTTAAGATATTAAATTACAAGACTAATTGTATCAATAACGAATCCATAGATTTGATATGAATAAATCGAACCTCTAAAACCTGAATTTGATTCAAAGACAATAACCCGCTAATATTGAATTATTAGGGATCTAAGCCAAGAACAAGATGATTAATGAAAGTCAAATAAGATTTATGTACGAATAAAAATAAGATAAGAAAAGGAAAGCAAAAGACGCATAAACCAGAGGAAGAAGAAGACGAGCAGGAGAAGGCAGCCTCTAGAAGCGGCGCAGTACTTCGAAGAGGTGCAGATGCTTTTGCGTTTCTTCTCACGTCTGATCACTACTGAAAAAGTTTTATGAAAAAGTTTTATTTTGAAATCGGTTTTGAGCTTATTTTTGACATAGATTTTACATCAATAATATGAAAATAAATAAAAATACAAGATGGGATTAACACCCTCACACTTACATGTTGACGAAACGAGATTAACTAAGTTGCGTTTTAGCGATAGCTCGATTCGAATGTAAAGAAAGTGCCCTCGTAAGAGGATTGAAGATTGATTGATTAATTGAATGATCGATTGTGTAGTTAGTCAAATTGGTAAGTCAAATGCAAACGTGCCGGGTACTCAGAACGATCTGAGCTTACATGGTCGATTGATCAAGCACGTAGATGTCGAAAGCTTAGAGTAAGGTCTAGAATGCAAAGAGAGAAGAGAAGGGGCGGAACACTCGCGTGCCTTAAAAGTGAGAATGAAGCTCTCCTTTTATAGTAGAAAATGTGAAAGAGTTCAAGAACAACTCAAATTTTGGAAAGGAATAGGCTGGGGAAAAGGCGCAGCAGGACTGCGATCCTTCGAAGAGGCGCAGCACCTGCTGCGTCATTTCTCCAGAGTTGTCCAGCTAAAGAAGGAAGATTTCCATGTTTCTATTACGAAATTGTGGTTAATCTACACTTCCATTTTAAAAAGATACGAGATAATTTTATGAAAAAGATAAAATTTAAAATATATAATAAAATAATCAGAATATTTTAGAGTGTTCCGACTCGGAGTTTTAAAACGGTTTCTAGAAAATGAAGCGGTTTTCGACCTAGACTCCAAATGAACTCCAATGACTGTCAAAACGACCGTACCGCCGCGTAGATTATCGAGTAATGACAACGGTTAGACTAAAAACCACCGTTGTTATCGAGTAATGACAACGGTTAAAGGACACCTGTTGTTATATATTTTCACCAAAATGCGCCAAAAGGAAAAATCTAATAAACACTATGACAACGGTTTCTTTAGGATGACCCGTTGTTGAAAGTAATAACAACGGTGGTATTATAAAGAACCGTTTTTATAGATTATGTGTTTTTTTTTTTAATTTTTCAGATACGCGCGCGCGGTATTAAAATTTGAGGCACGAAAATAAATTCATTAATTACGTTTAATTTATTTAACTTTGCTTTAAATTTAATTAATTTATTTAATTTTATAATATATATATATATATAGGTATAGTACATCATAATTGTTATGTTATTTAAAGATTTGTATACTATAGGCATAAGTTACGTTTAATTATTAGCTCGGATCGGGTTTGGGAATCAATTCCAATCGGGTTAGATTCGGCGGGTTAGTAATTAACTTTATCGGGTTAGTTTGGGTTGGGGAGGGTCCTTTCGGCTTTCGTGTCTGTTTCGGGAATGTTAATAATTGGGCGGGCCGTCGATAATTTCCGGGTCAAGCGGATGTGGTTATATATATCGAGTCTAGTGATTCTCAAATCGGGTCATTTTCTTTTTAAGGTACTGGTTATTATAATCACGCATCACTAACCTGAAACTGATCGGATGGCCAGTTACGGATCGGGCAATCCACTATCTAGCTAGTAGCTACTTCGGGTCGATCGCTTTTGGGTCGGGGTTACGTGTCATCAGGTGGTTTCGGATCAGGTGTGTAACACCCGTAAATGTACCCTATTTTTATAGTGAAAACATTTTACGGTTACTTTTCGGTGAAATATAGTTCTAATCGTAAATTTTATTTTCCGAGTTGAATTTAGAATTTCCGAGTTCGTATTTGGAATTTCCGTGAGATTCTATGAGAATCCCGTCTTAAGGCGAGTTTGACTTTTGTTGACTTTTTCCTCATACATACTCATACTCCCTTAACCTAGTTCATACACAACAAAATTCAACCTTACTTCTTTCTTAAGCAAAACCAAAGAAACCCTTGCCTCCATAATCTTTCCATTCTTAGAATCATAATAGCTCACTCGTTTCTTGTCGAAATTCGTGTAAGTTCGTCTCATTCTTCCCCTCTTACCTTCCTCTATCCGTATTGATATTAAAATCATCGTCTTTCTCGCTTTTACAACTTTCCGTCTTTCTCAAGATGAATTTTATTCATCTTTTATGATCTATTTGTTGGTGGTGACCTTCAAGATCCCGACAAAGACTATTTTCTAATTGAAGAGGAGCTTGACGAGTAGTGAAGACGCATAAAGGTAACGGTGAAGGGTTACTCGGTATCATTTACGTGTTTTACATGCTTTATATGCTAGAAATAGTATTAGGATACGATTAGTAAGCTTAGAAATCATGTTATGAATAATGAATGTTGTTAATTGATGATTGTTGATGATGATTATTGATTGTTGATAGTTGTTAGAAATGAATTATGAAAATTGGTTTGAATGTATGTTAAAGGCTCTCGGGTGAACTTGTAACTCATGTCACGGGCGTGAAATACAAGTCACAGTCGTGACTTGTGCAGTTTCACTGCACTGACCTGTTTTTGTAAAATGATCATATCTCCTTCATTACTTGCTTGTTTTAGGCTTGTGACCTATCGTTGGAACCGTAAGAGGATAAGCTATCACCTCGACTTGGAATTTCTGTATTTTCATGTCTAGAACTGTAGTTATGACAGTTTGAAGTGAACCCTTGTTTTAGTTAATTTCCAAACTTGTTGTTTTGGAGAGGTATCTATGTTTCTTATTTATTATGCTTCTTAAACTTGGTCTAATGCTTATGTATCATGTATTGATTCATGTTTATCATATTTA
>JAIUZE010035664.1:0-14483 GCA_022085475.1 Heliosperma pusillum | reverse complement strand
ATTCATCCAGGCCAACGCCCGCTAGCTCCCACCCGAACCCAAAATACCACAAGCAAAAATCCATCCAATCAAGCAACCTGTTCATCCATGAAAAACATGAACGCCACAGTCAGTGGGGAGTAACTCCGGGTTCTCCCAGCCATATCACAAATAACATACTTAAACGGAAATACGAAAGTAGAAGCATGCATATATAAATATACATGTGAAATACGAAAAGGATAAATTGGCAATTCAATATATAAAGCTAAGAGCACATGAAGTACAATACCGTAACCATCATATTGTAGATAGACTCGGGGATGACACTCGTAGGCAACCATATACTCACTAGGGCTTGCATCTCACCGTTAGCGGCATAAGTTTGATAAGATTGAGACTCGACAAACAAACCTTGCCAAGTCATCCAAAGATCACAAATAATCAATCATATAATCATCCATCCAAACGTACGAATACGTTGACAACATCTCTCACGGTAAATGACACGCACTAGCACCGTGTACATGGCAAGTATGATTAAAAATCGCATCCACGGGATGACATTTCCCTGAACGCATACACGATTCAACATTTCGTATATGTAGACTAATTTTCTCTCAGTAGGACGACGATAATAATACAGTCCTAGTCTAAACCTGGCCAGACTCTCGTAATAAACATTCTCCGATTCGACATACGATGACATTTCGCATCCAAGACTCGGTCATACATAGAAGCCGACTACCCCAAATTCGGTCAACCTTCACGAAAGAGGCGGAAAAGAGCACAAGCATCATAACAAGCGGTACGCTACATGCAATGACACCACCTCGCAAGTATACAACATTTGACGGCCGGGTCGATCAACGCAAAGCGTTCGCCTCCCAACAACGTCGTCATATGCCCACTAACACATGCAATTAAGCAGTAAGGATACACTCCTCGTTCCGACATTCCAGCCTTACGAACGAAGAGGTAGCCGGGGGAATGAGAGTACAAAGCACATAACAATTAGTGCTCAAACCATAACATGTGTAAAACCGATTCAAAGTGGGACATATCAAAAAACCGTCACAAAACATGAGATACAAGCGAATGGAATATCATATATTCAAAACATTAATATTTAAAGTCATTACGTAAATTTATACGATAAACGAACCATGCGAAATATTATAAATGAAAACATAAGAAAGAATTACAATGGAATTGGCAGCGTATGCCGGCCGGTCAAGGGGACCGGCTGCCGGCTACCCGGCTGGCACCAATATATCATTTGAAAAAAAGTGAAAATGCAGCATGTCCCAGCCGGTCAAAGGGACCGGCTGCCGGCTGGGACCATAAGACATGAAAAAATGAAGGTATTATGGGATGTGTCTCAGCCGGTCGGCCGGCTGAGACCTATATAACACCAAAACTTTTACGTAACACAAATAATATACAGCCACTTCTAGCCGGTCAGCTGACTGGCTGCCGGTCGGCCGGCTGGTGTTGGAGCTAGTGTCCTCCACAGTTAGTGTGATAACATGAATAAATCTCTTACAGGTTCACAGGGTATACTTAGTATTCTTATCAGTTGATTAACGTTTGTCAATAACGGTTGGCTTGCTAGGAGTTTGACGTTATTTTCATTTTAATGGCGGTGATCAACTGGCCCCTAAAAGTCACACCTAAAGGATGTGTCTGAGAGATGTGATTATATGAATAATATAATCATATTGATGCCTTATTATATGACTAAAAGGTTAGTCGATGGATATGACAAAAAGGTTAGTCAATGTAATGATGATACGATTATTTAATAACAATTAAATAATATTAGCTGAGACGAATTAAATATAATTCATAATTGAATATAAACCGTTATATTTAATCAATGTATATAATGTAAGCTTAAATGAATTAAAATGTTAATTCCTAATTAAACATAATATGTTATATTTAATTAGCAAATTATAAATATACGGATATTTATAGTTGACGTTTATATTATATTACATGCTAATATAACCGAAAAAAAAGGAAGGAGAAAACAGTCTTTTTCTTCTCCTAAATTTCGGTTAATAAAAGATAAAATAAGAGAAAATATCTCCTATTATTCTCTTATGTTAACTAGGTCAAAAACCTAATAACAAGAGGGTTAAAAGGAAAAAAAAGACTCCTCCTCCTACTGTTGTTGTTGGACGGCCGAACAGAAGAAAAGAGAACAAGAAATTTTTTTATTTTTCTCTCTAATTCTCTCCATCATTCATCATCACACAAAAGAAAAATTAGCAGTAACTTTTCTCTAAAATTCTAGCACAAGCAAGGCATATCTCGGAGCATCTTGGGTGCAACTATTAGGAGAATATCGATTTCGATATTGTTCATAGGCCAAATTTGCTAGGACCAAAGGTTAATTTTAAATTCATATAATTTTATATTATGCAATTCATTTATGACTCGTAATTCATATACTATAGTTTCGTTATAATCCGTAAATTAATGACGAAATATACCGATATTTCTCACAAGTGGTATCAAAGCCAAGGGCTACGAAATTATTTTATATGTTTTCATAATTGATGAAATATAAGATTAGATTTATTTATTTTTATTTTTGTTTTTTTATTATTTCGGCAGAGAAAAGAAAAAAACAAGTTTTTTTTTGTTGTTCTTTTGCTGCTGCTGCTGCCGAGAAAAAAAATATTAGTTAATAGTACAGTTCACCCAAAAAAAAAAACTTTTTTTGCCTTGTTTTTCCATTTTGATTCATTATAATTGTTGTTTTGAATAGTTAAGACGATAACATGATGAATTTGTAGTTGTTTTGATTTAATAAGGATTAAATTAAAATGTAAATGGAAATCGATTTGAATGTTCATTGCTATATATTTTTCGGTATTCATTGATTAAAATATTCATTTTAAATTGTTAAATTGAATCATCTAGTTTGTATCGATGTTTAATAATGATTAGATGTTGATAATTTGTACCGATCTTGAAAATATTAGTAACATCAAATTGAATTGTATTTAAAAAAAAAAAAAATATTTCGCGGCTGCCATAAGAAAAAAAAAAAAACTGTTTCCGTTTTTTTATTATTTTTGGTTGAAAGTTTTTTTATAATTCATTATAATGATAATGTTTCGTTTATTGTTGTGAAGAAATTCACAATAATAGGATACCCAATTATTTTAAAGAGGTTTAAAATAATGTTGTATTAATTCATGTTAAAGAATATGAATTAAAATTGGATTATGTTTGGTTGGGGTTATTGTGATTAATTAAAGAATTGTCACATAATTTTGATCATTTTAAAAGGTGGTTTGGATAAATTACTCGTCATAATTAAAGAATTATGTCTTGAATGATTAATTTATAGTTGATGCATTTTATCTTGTTGAATGAATGGTTGAATGGTTTAATTTACGTATTTTTGCAATCGGTTGTAATTTGTATTACCTAGTGTGGCCTTAGTTGATCATGTTTTCGTAATGCTGGAAACATGATCTTTGATGTAATTTTGAGATCTCGAATCTCCATTTTATTTTTCATTAAATTATGTTTTTTTTAAAATTAGAATGTAAATAGGTTTATATTTTGTAATTTATTAAATGTATTTTGAGAAGACTAAAGATGGAGATCGAATTGCTCACTCCCGCTACATGGACCAAGATGGAACATCAAGACAAGCTTCTCGGGTCCAAATGGGTTGGATTCCAAAGTTGTATTCTTGTTCATTTTGGTAGATAGGCCACACTAGGACTTTGTAATATTTTTATGTATTTTTTCCGTTCTTGTTGCTTTTTCATCACATGATAGTTAGTGCATCATTTTCCGCCTAAACCAAACCACCTACTACTAAAATGCATGAAAATTGACTCATATAGTTTGAATGTTAGTTATCATGGACATAAAGATGTCACTCGAATTTAAGCCATCATTTTAGTTTATTCATTCTCACATGCTAGATATTAGTTCACTTAAAATTGAATTAAAATAAAATTGATGGGATCTTCCTCTAAACCTAAAATTGAGACTAGTCTTTATAGGCCAAACTACTATGAATCCCTACTTCGTCGGTAGGCATATAGAACCTTACTCTCCATATGACCCCTTCTACGTTGGGTAAGTAGTGTGTGTTGACCTATTTTATCTCAACATTATAGTACGAAGAGTTTCTCATGATTATGATGGACTAAAGATAGAATTTACAGAAATTTATCGACCAAGAATTCTAAAGGTAGAATTAGCTAAGAGGTTGGCTTATCAATTTACAAATAATTGAGTCTTGGGATCATTTATATAATTCTTGAGGGAGGTCAATTGTATAAATTCTCGAGTCTTTGCATTAAGACAAATTTTGCACTAGACTTAAATTCAAATTGATGAGTATGCTTATTATGGTTTTTTCTTCTTTTTCATAGTAGAACTCGTTTATATTGATAATACTGCATCTAACAAATGGCTGGAAATACTGATATCCCTATGCCAAGTGCCACGCTCGCGCGCTAATCCTGGCTTAAAGCTTTTATGGACCACATGAATCAGTCCACGCAACTGAAGAATGACGGGTCCAACTTTGCGGACTGGGAGGCGGCATTACGGAATGCTGCCATTCCTGACGGTAAGCTCAAGTACTTGACTGAGTCAATACCGCCAAACCCAGACCCCAATGCGAGAGCTAATGACACTTGAATATAGTGACTTCGTCATGGAAGCGGGTGCAATAAAAAACGTACTCATCTTTGCAATAGAAAGCAATTTGCAAAGACGCTTCATTGCCCATGGTGCAAACAAGATTTTCACCACGCTCACTAACGGATTCTCAAAAGCACCGAGGATCGTTACTTATGAGCATACCTGTCGCTTCTTTTAGGCGAAACTCCAGAAGGGCCAACCGGTTAGCCCACACATTCTTGATATGATTGAGAATGTTGAGAAACTGGAGGCACTTGATTGCAAAATCAGTGAGAGCATAGTCATTGACCGTGTGCTTCATTCACTTCATGATGGTTTTGCCCTTTTCAGGGCAAATTACTATATGAATGATATGAAGAAAAGTCTTCATCAGCTACACTCACTTCTCGTACAGACCGAGAATGATATGAAATTGAGTGGGAGCATGAAGCAAGATGTTCTCAAGATTTCCAACAAGGGCAAAGGTAAGGGCAAGACTCATGGCAACCTAGCTGTAGGAAAGCCAAAGTTTAAAAAGTCAGGAAACGGCAAGAGTGGGCCTGGTGAGACCAGTGGCTCACAAGGCAAGGCAAAGAGCAAGGACAGTAACATGGAGTGCCACCATTGCCACAAGACTGGGCATTGGAGAAGGAACTGTCCCGTGTACCGTGAGGACATAAAAGCAGGCCGCGTCACTCCTGTTGGTATGTCATCTTTTATTCATATGATTGAGATTAACCATGCAAGTTTCGGAACTTTGGTACTTGATACAGGTTGTGGTTCTCATCTGTGTAATCATTTGCAGGGCCTAAGAAACATCACACCTCTCGCAAAGGGTGATGTGGACCTGCGAGTGGGGAATGGAGCAAGAGTTGCTGCAGTCTCAGTGGGAACATATGTAATCCAACTCCCGAGTGATTTTGAGTTATATTTATATAACTGTTGCTATGTACCCAGTTTATCTAAGAACATTATTTCTGTTTCCGTACTAGATAAAGACGGGTTTTCATTTTCAATAAAAGACAATAGCTGTATTCTCTCTTTTAATGAAATGATTTATGGCAAAGCAGTTTCCATGAATGGAATTTATATCTTAGATCAAACCACAGACATATTGCATGGGAATAATAAGAAATTAAAGGTTGGTGACAAAGATCAAACTTATCTATGGCACTGCCGTATGGGACACATAAATGAGAAACGTGTAAAGAAGCTCATTGACAATGGGACTATCTCCCCATTTGATTACGAATCATGTGGCACGTGTGAATCATGTCTTATCGGTAAAATGACTCGAATTTCCTTCAAAGGTGTTGGAATGCGCGCTAGTGACCTATTAGGACTCATACATACTGATGTATGTGGACCTATGTCAATAAACGCAAGAGACGGCTATATATATTTTATCACTTTCACGGATGATTTGAGTAGATACGGATATGTCTACTTAATGAAGCATAAAAGTGAGTCCTTTGAAAAGTTAAAGGAATACCAGAATAAGGTTGAAAACCAACTGGGAAGAAAGATTAAAGCACTTCGTTCAGATCGTGGTGGCGAATATCTTTCAAATGAGTTTGATCAACACCTTAAAGACTGTGGCATAGTATTACAGTTAACTCCACCTGGAACACCTCACTTAAATGGTGTGTCCGAACGGAGAAATCGAACATTACTTGATATGGTTCGATCCATGATGAGTCACACGGTAGTACCTGATTCATTATGGGGTTATGCTCTTTTGTCAGCTGTTCTTATACTTAACCGAAGTCCGTCTAAAGCTGTAGAAAAGACTTCATATGAGTTATGGAAGGTAACGGTCCCTAACTTGTCCTTTATTCGAGTTTGGGGCAGCGAGGCTTATGTCAAGTGAAGACACAAGGATAAGCTCGGCCCGCGATCGGTCAAGACATACTTTATTGGTTATCCAAAAGGAATGTTTGGTCATTACTTCTATTCGCCTACCGAACAACGAGTTTTTTTTTGCGGCTAGTGCTAAGTTCTTAGAGAAAGAGTTTCTCGAGAAAAAGTCAAGTAATAGAACCTTCGATCTTTCGGAGGTTCAAGAACCAACAACCGAGCAACCAATGGAGGAAGAGGTTCCTTCAACATCTGCTACGGTTAACATCCCTATGGAACCTAGGAGGTTGGGTAGAGTCTTCATTCCTCCAGACAGATACATTGGTATGGTCGAGGAGAATGAGAGAGATAATGTTTTACTCCTAGAGAGTAACGAACCCGCTACCTATAAAGGTGCCATGACCTGTTCAGATTCTAAGCTATGGCTTGAAGCCATGCAATCCGAGATGGACTCCATGTATGTGAATGACGTATGGGATCTTGTTGATTTGCCTTATAAGGTACGACCTCTTCAGTGCAAATGGCTTTATAAGATAAAGCATTCCGTAGAAGGACAACCGGACACCTATAAGGCACGACTAGTGGCAAAAGGTTTCACTCAAGTGCAAGGATTGCATTATGATGAAATTTTTACACCCGTAGTTATTCTGCGTTCCATTCGGATAATCTTAGCGATTGCTGCTTTTCATGACTATGAAATTTGGCAGATGGATGTGAAAACCGCCTTCTTAAACGGTTATTTGGAGGAGGAATTGTACATGGTACAACCCGAAGGTTTCATTGATCCTAAAAATCCTAAGAAAGTTTGCAGGCTTAAGCGTTTCATTTATGGACTTAAGCAAGCATCTCGGAGTTGGAATCATCGTTTCGACCAGGTGATAAAAGAGAATGGTTTCACTCGATCGGTCGAGGAACCATGCTTGTATGTCAAGTCGAGTGGGAGTAAGATTGTCTTCTTAATATTGTATGTCGATGACATACTCTTGATTGGGAATGACATTCCTCTCTTATCTTCGGTAAAGTATGGTTAAAGAACCATTTCCAGATGAAAGATCTGGGTGAGGCACAACGCATATTGGGGATCCGTATCTATAGAGATAGATCACGACGGATGTTATCACTCAGTCAGGAGTCTTATATAGATAAGATTCTTGAGAGGTTCATCATGACCAACTCCAAGAAGGGGAACCTTCCAATGATTTCTGGGATGCATTTGAGTAAAGCTCAGGCACCCAAGACATCGGAAGAGGTCGAGCGCATGAGTCGTGTTCCTTATGCATCATCTATAGGATCGATCATGTATGCCATGATATGCACACGTCCGGACGTGGCATATGCATTGAGTATGACGAGTCGGTACCAAGGCAATCCTGGTGAAACACACTGGATGGCTGTTAAGAATATCCTTAAGTACCTACGGAGGACTAAGGATTGGGTATTGACTTATGGAGGAGACACTGAGCTATGCGCAATCGGTTACGCAGATGCTAGCTTCCAAACAGATCGAGATGACTCGAAATCTCAGTCTGGATTTGTCTTTACTCTTAATGGCGCTGCGGTCAGTTGGAAAAGCTCCAAACAGAGTGTTATAGCAGATTCTACAACTGAGTCCGAGTACTATGCCACTTCAGAAGCTGCAAAGGAAGCTATATGGATGCGTCAGTTCTTACAAGGACTAACCGTAGTTCCTAGTTCGAATGACCCTATCACCATCTATTGTGATAATAGAGGTGCCATCTTCCAGGCTAAGGAGCCTAAGTCCAGCAACAAGTCTAGACATGTACTTCGAAAGGCTCACATGATCCGAGATTACGTGGAGCAAAAGGAGATAGTGATTGACAAGATTGCTTCGGATGACAACATCGCGGACCCTCTCACTAAACCGTTAAAATATGATAAGCATGAAGGGCACGTTATTTTCATGGGAATTAAACGTGTTCCTGAGTTGTAGTAGCTGTTTTATGTGGATTAGATAAATGTATCTTTTTCATGCACCATTTATAACATCATCGTATTGTTTCATATTTTGTTTTTTATGTGGATTGTACGACAACATTGAACACCACAAAGTGAATTAAATTACATTATAATTGTTTTGGTCCGTAATCGCCTACATGAGCTGATAACTCTGGCAATTATACTGTGAAGTTGATTGATGGTGGGTTCAACGAGCCATAAGTCAAACGGTTGACTGATCGATCACAGATACGAGTTATAAAGATACCTCGTAGGACATCGTGACAACATTATGGAGTCCTAAATATTTCAGAACATTCGGTGTCAGGTCGTGGATAGGACGTCCATAGTGTTCCTAAGAGTCGATTCTTTTGACTATCGACTGTCTCTTGAGATTAAGGCAGTTTTGGGTGACTTTGGTTTCTTTCTCATGGTCGACCGTAACAGGAGGCTAAGTAGATTTTTACTGGGTCATTTCATATTGTGCTTGTATCTGCAGGATTGGAGTTGAGGAAAATATCCAATCTTTATCAGGTTTTGTTATTTCTCATGGCCACTCGAGGAGTTGTAACTGAAATGCATGGCCATGCTCGAATAATGATTCGTTTATCAGTTTAGTTACTCTCTAGTCGGGATAACCACTCTTGATATTGATCGCTTGTAAAATGCGACCTTTGTAAATACGGACTTTGCAAATTGTTTTACATTGAGTGGGAGAAATTTATGGATATGAGAATCGGGTTATCGCACATACACTTGTAAGGACAAGTGGGAGATTGTTGGAGCTAGTGTCCTCCACAGTTAGTGTGATAACATGAATAAATCTCTTACAGGTTCACATGGTATACTTAGTATTCTTATCAGTTGATTAACGTTTATCGATAACGGTTGGCTTGCTAGGAGTTTGACGTTATTGTCATTTTAATGGCGGTGATCAACTGGTCCCTAAAAGTCACACCTAAAGGATGTGTCTGAGAGATGTGATTATATGAATAATATAATCATATTTATGCCTTATTATATGACTAACAGGTTAGTCGATGTATATGACTAAAAGGTTAGTCAATGTAATGATGATACGATTATTTAATAACGATTAAATAATATTAGCTGAGACGAATTAAATGTAATTCGTAATTGAATATAAACCGTTATATTTAATCAATGTATATAATGTAAGCTTAAACGAATTAAAATGTTAATTCGTAATAAAACATAATATGTTATATTTAATTAGCAAATTATAAATATACGGATATTTATAGTTGACGTTTATATTATATTACATGCTAATATAACCGAAAAAAGGAAGGAGAAAACAGTCTTTTTCTTCTCCTAAATTTCGGTTAATAAAAGATAAAATAAGAGAAAATATCTCCTATTATTCTCTTATGGTAACTAGGTCAAAAACCTAATAACAAGAGGGTTAAAAGGAAAAAAAAGACTCCCCTCCTACTGTTGTTGTTGGACGGCCGAACAGAAGAAAAGAGAACAAGAAAAATTGTGATTTTTCTCTCTAATTCTCTCCATCATTCATCATCACACAAAAGAAAAATTAGCAGTAAATTTTCTCTAAAATTCTAGCACAAGCATGGCATATCTCGGAGCATCTTAGGTGCAACTATTAGGAGAATATCGATTTCGATATTGTTATAAGCCAAATTTGCTAGGACCAAAGGTTAATTCTAAATTTCTATAATTTTATATTATGCAATTCATTTATGACTCGTAATTCATATACTATAGTTTCGTTATAATCCGTAAATTAATGACGAAATATACCGATATTTCTCACAGCTGGGACCAATTATGCACGACAATCATCACTTAACGCAAATGAACATTCAACCAACATCAACTATCATCATCAATCATCAATTCTCATTATCAATTATCAACTAATAACAACTATCATCAACAACACGATTCCTAGGACTAATCATCCTATTCTAAATACGATTACTATCATCAAAAACACATTAAAAACACGTAATGATATCGAGTAACCCTTCACTGTTACCTTTTTCCGTCTTCACTCCTCGTCGAGGTCTTCTTCTATCATGTAGTAGTCTTTGTCGAGGTCTTGGAGGTCACCACCTACAATTAGACAATAGAAGATGAATATAATTCAGCTTTGAGAAAGACGGATAAATTGAAAAGCGAGAAAGACGGTAATTTTAGTACCAATTAAGATAGAGGACGATGAGAGGGAAAGATTAAGACGAAGATTAGTGAATTTGAGCGAGTAATGAAGGCGTAGTAATGATCTTTAGCTTGATCAAGAACGGAGTTAGGTTTTTGGGTGGTTACTTGGTGAGGAAGAAGAGTAAGTTGAATGAGGGAGTTAGGGTTTAAAGGAGAGTATGAGGGAGTAAGTGGAAAATATGAGAAAAAGCCCATAAACGCCTTAAGACATAACTCACTCAGAATCTCGCGTAAAGTCTGAAAACGAACTCGGAAATTCTAAATTAGACACGGGAAATTTAATACTAGACTAAAACTAAATTTCGCTGAAAAGTATCCGTATAATATTTTTACTATAAAAAAGAGGGTACATTTGCGGGTGTTACAAGAGCACTATGAAAAAAGTGAAGGGGTTGACAAGTATGAAAAGCCAGAGACTATGTTGACCAAGCCTATTCAAAGGACAAAGATTTGTTGGTCTACACTCCTGCAGTAGAAAACTGATCAGAAGGAGCCTTTACCACCACTAATGAGGAGGATGCCTAACAGATCATCAAACAAAAAAAGGAGAAAAGAACCTTGTGAAGTCTCACAAGTGAAAAGGACAAAGAAGACCAATAAGTTCAGTAGGAGTGGTACATTAGGGCATAACATCGAAGGATGTAAAAATGTCATTGCTGGCCCTAAGATAAGCAGCAAAGTTGATAGACTTCAGACCAACCCAGGATAGGTGAAAGCTGCAAGGAAAAATGTGATCAGATGAGGGCAAGTAGGGCAAATAATCAAGATTTCTTAAGTCAATTTAATTAGTGGGGAACCAACCAACTGTTGATTGAGCAACTCAACCTTAATGAGCTTGGATGTGTTTGTTAGAAGACGGTCTGTGTAATAGTACATTTTCAGTACAATTTCTCGCCTTTTATGTAATGGTTTGTTGTTAAACTTGTTAGGTGTTAATTTTTAAAAGTTACTTTGAATAAGAAGTGGGGTTTGACAATGAAATTAGGCACTCTAATCTACCTTTTGAATCAGCCTTTGTTTGTTTTGATGTAAGCAATGACTTTTGATAACAATCTTGTGGCATCAAAACAATGTTTACATAAATATGCAAATGCACATTGCAGGTCATTTAAATTGAGCCAAATGTTACATTACATAATCAACAACCTACCTTACTACCCAACTAACTAATCCCCAACCGAATTCCACTAACCTAACATACTAATACGCAAAATTATACAAACAAAGACAATTGCAATACATAGAATCATTAAACCCCTAGGTAGTTTCTCATTTCTCTTAACCAAATCAATGTAAGCCTTGTCCAGGTTATTCTTGGATGCTAATTTATCCATGATTACGTCTTTATCTCTGATTCATCAATCCACTTGAAATGTCCGCAACCAAGAAAATCAAAATTTGACTTGTAAAATTTACACCCGGTCAAACCTCCTGCCATAGTTTCTCGAAGTATAAGATGTACAAACAACATAAGGAATTCCACATTTACATTTTCCAACACAAAAGTTTTCTAGCTTGATTCCAAACGCCATTGTAGATACCTTGAATCTACAGCTTCCGCCAACCACCCATTGATAATTGGGCCGCATGTTTGGTATGCGGAACGATTTGTGACAATTCGTAAGTTTATCGTCAAGTGATAGCTCAAACAGTTGTGTCTACCCCTTGGTCGTCATCTACATACCGTTACAGTCGTTTTGACAGTCATTAGAGTCATTTTGGAGTCCGGGTAAAAAATAGCTTCATTTTCTATAAACCGTCGTTCAAAACTGTATCTGAACGCTCGAAAAGATTCCAGATATTTTAATGTTTCAAAACTTATCTTTCTTCGTAAAATATATTCATATTTTATTTAGAAAAGAATTCGAAATCTACCGCGATTCCCATAAAGGAAATCTTTCTTTCAAAGTTGGAAACTACTCGAGAGATGACGCAGCGGGTGCTGCGCCTCTTCCAAGAGTCGCAAAGCCTACTGCGCCTCTTCCAAGAGTCTCAGTGCCTGCTGCGCCTCTCCCCAAGCTTGTTTTACCTTTTTCCGGAATATTTTCTAGATTTCTTTCCATGTTCGAGTTATTCCATAACTCTTCGGATCTCTCCCAATATAAGAAGAGGTTCATGCACACTTCAAAGGCACGCGAGTGTTCCGCCCCTTCTTTCTCTCTCTTTTCATTCTAGACCTTGCTCTAAGCATTTTGACAACTACGTACTTGATCAATCGACCACGTAAGCTCAGATCCTTCAAGGTACCTGTCACGGTATTGCATTGACTTACCAATTTGAGCCACTAAACAATAATCAATTTTAATCAACTTATTTAATCGATCGTTCCTCTTGTGAGGATACTTTCTTTACATTCGAGTCGAGCTGTCGCTAAATCGATAACTTTAGTTCATATCTCGTTTCGTCAACATGTAAATCGGAGGGTATTTTAATCCTATCTTTTTTATTGTATCTTTATTAATATAAAATTCATGTCGAAAGTATGTCAAAACCCTTTTCAAAACCTTTATTAGTTTTCATTATTTCTTATAAATAGTCTTTCATTATAATTTCATAAGTTTGTTTTGACTTGGATCCCTAATAGTCAATATTAGTGGGTTATAGTCATCTATCAAATTGTGTATTTTGCGGTAAGATCCGTCTATATTTAATCTCTAGATTCGTCTTTGATATAACTAGTGTAATGTAATCTGTTAAATCACATAAATTCGACTTGTAGATCATTTATAAACCGTAAATAACCAACGAACAGTAACTGTTTTCGATTCTGGATTCACAGCCAGAACCCAACTCACGAACAGACGCACAGACTGTTGCGCCTCTTCCGGAGGACGCACCTCATGCTGCGCTTGGTCCGGGCTAGTTTATGTCTCTGAACTTCATGGTTCGCTTTGACGTACTTTAATTAGGTAATTAAATGACTATTATTCGTATTTTAACTGCTAATCTGATTCGTTTAGTATCATTAATTTTTTTCTTTGTTTCAAATAATCTTTCAAACATAATTCCGACATAGATCCCATATTCATTGTAATCAGTTGTAATATTTCTTTTATAATTTTATTGATTCATTGTATGATTTAATTACTTGTGCTTTCACATGCCAATCAATCCTAAATCCCAATTCGACAAAATTAAATTCTAAACTACATGTACACCGACATAGTCTAAGTTCACATGTTAGGATTACAACGTGGATGTTGCATAACATGCATATAACCGACAACACATCGATAACAGAAGAGTTTCCCTAATCATTAGTAGAGGCTGCTATCGAGCCGGGCGGGATTAGGTGTTCGATCAAAAGAACTTCCTAATACGTACCCTTACCCCTTACTCCAGATCTCTGTGAACATTCGTGTTCATTGGCATCCACGAGAGTCATTCTACACATAGAATGCTAAGGGTAATGAGTTCTTAGTGTTCATGTTATTCCTTTGTGTCTTGACGTGACATAAAGTTTTCGAACGGTTCCAACTTCCCACAAAAGTTGGTGGCGACTCCACAAATGAGTGTTTTAACGCTTGTCCCTTGTTTCTCTTGTCGTGGTACCCCGTGCACCACAGTTTTGGAAACGATCGCGAAACCCGTGTATCACAGTTTGGCAACATCGCTGGGGATAGTACACTTACGTGGTACCTAGGGTGACACTTGAACGAGGTTAAGGAATAGTATGTATGAGATAGTTGTCGGTTCTCATTACTCGACCTTCCTTAGGTCGATTTATTCGGCCTTCCTAGCCTACCCAACCTTTTCGAACATTCGTCATGTCGGAACGATCCAAATTCTTATCTGGGCCTAAGGGAAGGGATAGCGATTGA
>JAIUZE010035662.1:15690-77479 GCA_022085475.1 Heliosperma pusillum | reverse complement strand
ATGATACATAAGCATTAGACCAAGTTTAAGAAGCATAATAAATAAGAAACATAGATACCTCTCCAAAACAACAAGTTTGGAAACTAACTAAAGCAAGGGTTCACTTCAAACGGTCATATCTAGAGTTCTAGACATGCTATTACAGAAATTCCAAGTCGAGGTGATAGCTTATTCTCTTACGGTTCCAACGAATGGTCACAAGCCCAAAACAAGCAAGTAACGAAGGAGATATGATCATTCTACCAAAAAGGGTCAGTGCAGTGAAACTGCACAAGTCACGACCGTGACTTGTATTTCACGACCGTGAAATAAGGTTTCACGACCGTGATATGCCATCTCACGACCGTGAGATGTGTGACCAATTCACCCGAGAACCTTCAACATAAATTCAATCCTTTTATTTCCAATTCTCATAATCATTTCTAATAACTATCAACCATCAATATTCATCATCAACAATCATCAAATAACAACAATCATCATCCATAACATGATTCCTAAACTTACTAATCGTATTCTAATACGATTTCAAGCATATAAGCATGTAAAACACGTAAATGATATCGAGTAACCCTTCACCGTTACCTTTACGCGTCTTTAAACGGTTACTAAGCTTTCCTAGTCTCCACCTACAAACAATTTGATAATAAAAGAGAAATATCATCCACCTTGAGAAAGACGGATAATTTAAAAGGCGAGAAAGACGGTAATTTTATTACCAATACGGATAGAGGAAGCTAAGAGGGGAAGAATAAGACAAACTTACGTGAATTCCGTCAAAGAACGAATGCGGTATGATGATTATAAGATCGGATCAAAGAGGGTTTTGGGTTTTGGTGGTTTGATGAGGAAGAAGGAGATGTTGAGTTGTGAGGGAAAAATAGGTTATGAGGAAGTATAAGTAAAGGGTGAGTCGGAAAGTCAACGAAAGTCAAAGGCGGCTTAAAAGTCAAGAAAAGTCAAAGACGACTCAAAAGTCACGAAAAGTCAAAGACGACTCAAAAGTCACGAAAAGTCAAAGACGACTCAAAAGTCAAGAAAAGTCAAAGACGCCTTAAAACGGGTTTCACATGGAATCTTGCGGAAATTCCAAATACGAACTCGGAAATTCTAAATTCGACTCGAAACATAAAAAACTAATTTAAAACTTAAATTCGCTGAAAAGATTTCGTAAAATATTTCTACTAGAAAAATAGGGTACATTTCCGGGTGTTACAGATGCTGTCTTTCTAGAAAGCGATTTCGTTTCTAAAAGGCAGAGTGGGAGAAAATTCGAACTTGACGATGTTCGAGAGGCACAAACCAAAAATGAAGTGGAGGAAAACGTTCCCTCCTCGTCTGAAACGGTTATTGTCCCTAGAAGGTCAGGTAGAATTAGTTATCAACCTGATCGTTACCTCGGATGTATCGAGGGAGACGGTGATTTATTACTTTTTGTTTAATTACATGAACCCACAACCTACAAGTCGGCCGTTTCTAGTCCCAACTCCACGCATTGGCTTGAGGCCATGCAATCCGAAATGGATTATATGTACGAAAATCAAGTATGGGACTTGGTAGACTTACTTGAGAAGGTGCGACCTCTTCAGTGCAAGTGGATCTACAAGATCAAGAATGGCATAGATGAACATAATGATATCTACAAAGCTAGATTGGTGGCAAAAGGCTTCACTCAAGTTCATGGTTTACACTATGACGAAACTTTTGCCCTAGTCGCTATGCTTCGATCCATTAGGATTCTCTTAGCGGTTGCCGCATTTTATAACTACGAAATTTGGCAAATGGATGTCAAAACCGCCTTCTTGAATGGGATTCTAGAAGAGGAAGTGTACATGACACAACCTGAAGGTTTTGAGGATAAATCCAACCCTAAGAAGGTATGCAAACTTAAGAGATCCATTTATGGTCTTAAGCAAGCATCAAGGAGTTGGAATCATCGCTTCGATCATGTAATTAAACAAAATGGATTCACTCGAAGTGTCGAGGAACCATGTTTATACATGAAGTTTAGTGGGAGAAAAATTACTTTCCTTATCTTGTATGTTGATGACATACTTCTCATTGGAAATGACATACCAATGCTTACTTCTACCCAGGAGTGGCTTGGGAAACATTTCCAGATGAAGGATTTGGGAGAGGCACAACGCATTTTGGGTATCCGGATCTATAGAGATAGATCCAAGAGGATACTAGCATTAAGTCAAGAAGCTTATATAGATAAGATTCTTGATCGGTTCAAAATGAAAGACTCTAAGAGAGGCTTCCTTCCAATAGGTCATGGTATCACTCTGAGTAAATCCCAGAGTCCTACCGTCACTTAGGAGATTGAACGCATGAAGTTGATCCCTTATGCTTCAGCAGTTGGGTCAATCATGTATGCTATGATGTGCACTCGCCCTGACGTCGCCTATGCTTTGAGCATGACGAGTCGTTATCAAGCCAATCCAGGTGATAGTCACGGCTATACATATTAATTAGTACTTTAATGTTTGGGTCTCATCCTATAGATGTGACCGAAATGGGTCAGTTGATTACCGCCGTCATACGACAATAACGTCTAACTCTAGTCAGCTGACCGTTATCGATTTACGTTAATCAACTGACGTGGAGTATCTAAATACTAGTCATCCCACTAATATTCCAAAATGAGATTTATAATATAAATGCACTATTGTGGAGGACACTTGCTCCAACAATCTCCCACTTGTCCGATACAAGTTGTCCATGTAGTCACACTATTGCGGAGGACTCTTACTCCCACAATATCTCCCACTTGTCTCGACAAGTTGTGTGCTACCAATTCTCTTGTCACTTTTGTGTCACATTCTCCCACTCATCGCAAGGTGTCTTTCAGGTCGCACTTGCGATTGGAAAAATAAATTGAGTGGTTTTCTCGATCTGGAGAGTAACTGTCTGACCGGAAAATCTACCATAGATCTCTTCCGAGTGTGGCCACGCATTTCCAGTCACTACTCCTCGAGTGGCCCGAAGATGTTAATACCCAACGTGGGTGGACAATTCCTGTTGACCCAACTTACACTGTATAATGCAAATCACCATGACCCAGTAGATGCCCATCGGCCTCCTTTCACGGCACGACCTATGACAAAAACCAAAGTCAATCGGAAAATACACCGACTCAGGTAAATGGTCGCCAGTCTAAAGAATCGACTAATAGGAATATAATAGAAATCCCCGCCACGACCAGGCTTCAACAATTTTGATAAGGGACTCTATCATGGTCACTGTCCGACAGAGTGTCTCTACAGTCTGTCTATGTAAACGATCAGTCAGCCCCATGACCCCATGGTGCTGAACCAACCATCGATCGACTTACAATCTAGTCATTTCGAGACGTCACCTTATGCAAATGACTAGGGACAATTACTAAGTTCATCATGTTCACTTGAATTGAGTTCAACCTTTCTTATAACCAATTCAGATAAAACAAAGTAATAAAATTTAGTCAATACTAAATAAAAGAGCTCATATAAAACTCGAACACTGAATGCAATTATCATATATGTAAACATTGATACAACATTCAATTATTACATATCACATAATCTAGAGGAATTCAGGAACTCGTCTTAATCCCATCGAGACGACATGACCGTCATGTTTAGCCTTTGTAAGAGGCTTGGTTAGAGGATCAACGATGTTATCGTCTGTCCCAACCTTACATACATCTATTTCCTTCCTCTCCACGTAATCTCTAATTACATGGTATTTCCTAAGTACATGTCTAGACTTGTTACTAGACTTGGGCTCCTTTGCTTGAAAGATAGCCCCACTGTTATCACAATATATCGTGATGGATCTGTGGCAGTAGGGACTACTCCTAGTCCTTCCAAGAACTGCCGAATCCACACATCTTCATTTGCAGCCTCTGATGCCGTGAGGTACTCAGCTTCTGTTGTAGAATCCGCAGTCACGCTTTGCTTGAAGCTCTTCCAGCAAAAGGCTCCTCCATTCAACATAAAGACATAGCCGGATTGGGATTTTAAATCATCCCTATCAGTTTGGAAACTAGCGTCCGTGTAACCCTTTACACGCAACTCAGTCTCTCCTCCAAACACCAAGAACGAATCTTTAGTCCTTCGTAAGTACTTAAAGATGTTCTTTACGGCTATCCAGTGACTATCACCTGGATTGGCTTGATAACGACTCGTCATGCTCAAAGCATAGGCGACGTGAGGGCGAGTGCACATCATAGCATACATGATTGACCCAACTGCTGAAGCATAAGGGATCAACTTCATGCGTTCAATCTCCTCGGTGACGGTAGGACTCTGGGATTTACTCGGAGTGATACCATGACCTATTGGAAGGAAGCCTCTCTTAGAGTCTTTCATTTAATGCTTGTAAGACACACACACACACAAAGGAAGACACAAAGGACTTGAATTGGACTCGGGTTTGTGTTGTAAGTTTCTGAATTTGTAAGAAAATGAAGTATGAACAAGATAGTACTCTTCCAAAACACAAAGCCAATGTATAGAGGTTGTGATGAATGATTCCACCAACTCAGCAAAGAGTCATTCAACACTCTTCTAGCATTAAGCAAAGAAGGGACTCAAGCACAAAGCCATGACTTTACAAATTGGAAACAAAGGTTTTAATTTTTTTCATTCATTCATCAAATCTGATTTCAACTTCTTACAAGCAAGCCTTATATAAGCCAAGAGATACACATCTAAGGTTCTCAAATGCATCATCTAATGTACAATAAGTCGTGGCCTTGGCCTTACACAAATCATAATACTAACTAGGATACAAAAGCATAAAGTAATAAAGCATAAAGCATAAAACAGAAAACAGGCTGCTCCTCTTTGTCTTGTTGTGCAAGGTCAATAAAGATGTGTAAGACCTTGGAGCTTGGGCTTGGCAGCTACCATCTTCAAGTACAAAGGGTTAGGATGTCTTTCAAGTCGTGCCTTTGTCTTGCCTAGCCAAATATAGCACCCAAAACAGCCTTAGTACAAGACAATGCTGAAATGTTCCCATCTGAACCCATTTGTTTG
This sequence comes from Heliosperma pusillum, assembly GCA_022085475.1. Taxonomy (NCBI): domain Eukaryota; kingdom Viridiplantae; phylum Streptophyta; class Magnoliopsida; order Caryophyllales; family Caryophyllaceae; genus Heliosperma; species Heliosperma pusillum. The sequence goes on along the minus strand of JAIUZE010035662.1, from coordinate 72,455 downwards.
CACTTAGCTAAACCTGCTCTTTTATTGTGCATTATCAAAAACTCTCCTGGACTTTTATATTCCTAAGACTTTAAACTAAGGGTTTTAGGCCTTGGAATAACTTAATTCATATTAGGGGTTGCCTTGGACGAAGCTCTTTGATGTTGGACCTGAACCGGGTGAGATAGGACATGGACCCTTCTGATTGCATTTTGTAACACTCATAACTCTCTGCTCAGGATGAATTTGACAACCCATGATAGCTCATGTGAAAGCTATGGATGTTAGCTTTCTCCTCCAAAAATAATCACCCCTAAACATTAAGTAGATTTTGAGTTATGCAACTTTGAGTGCAGATTGGTCTTAATCACATACCCAGCAGACTTGCCACTAACTATACCCGTTTTGCTCAGGCCATAACTTTCTCTTTAGGATGATGTAGGAGTACCCTAAGGTGCCATTTGAAAGCTAAATGAGTTATCTTTCCCCTCCATTTAGAATCACACAAATAGCATGCTCCAATCTTCAGTTATGATCCATTTGGTAAGAGGGGGTCAGACTGATCTATACATTGCACTCTTCTGTTGGGGATATCTTGTATCAGCCATAACTCAAACTACGTACCTGCTATTGGGCTGATTCCAAATTCATTGTATATCCAAGACCATAAGCTTTCCAATGACTCAAGAATCAAAGGATTTGCACGAGTAGAACTTGAAATATGAAGCTTGAAAGTCAGGCCCGTACAATTGAAAGCTCAAGATGCTAATGTTGATCCCCTAAATTGCATTCATTTGGGATGTCTACTTGGACATCCCCATGGACGGTTGTATTAGCACAAAAACGAGTTACAATGCAACAAGTTTTTTTGCAAACTCCCCTTCTTCAAAAGAATTTGTCCTCAAATTCTGTTGGATCAAAATCAAAAGACTTGTTGCCAAGGGTTGTGTTCTCCTACTCTTTAAAAGATCAAGTACAACTTCAAAGATGGACTATCATGGCCTCTTCCCGGATCATAGACTAGAATGGTGAATGGCATGAGATATGTGGTACATTCCCAAGTTCAGATTGCATACCCAACCAAGTATTGCTTGTTCCTCCTGGATCAAAGGTGAGGTGTATGACATCCTCCCTAGACTTCACATCTACCCTTATTCTTCTTGTAGTGTCATGAGCTTGTGTATCATTTGAGGATGGTGTTCCACCTGGATGAAATGTACTCATGACAAGCTTTGGACTCAACTTCGCATCAAGTATCCCAATACTTATAGCACCGAAATCAGAATGTTCATATTTGCACCTCAAGTTTGGTTTGTTCTCATTGACTACTCTCCTAACATCCTTAGGTGACCAACACTCCTTAAGTGAAGCATAAGCAAGAAGCAAATCAGCCCCTAGGGTACCTCCTCTCACATTCAGCTCCTCTTGAGTAGATATCAAGTTATACAAAGGGTCACTCACATCAAAACAAGCATCATTCACATAGCACGCATCCAAAAAAGTGCTTATACAACAAGTAGAACACGAGAAAACTTCAAGTGGGCAGCTATTGTTTTTGTGCATTGGACTCATCATACACAACACCAAATGAACTAAAACTTGAGCAACATCAAGTAGTGAACCTCCCCTTGGTGTTCCACATAATCCCAACAAGTTCTCCCAACCAATTTGAACATTACTCATCTTAAAACACAAGAAGATCGTAGCTGGACAGTAGTGTTTAGATTGATCAATTTCACTCCTTAACATGTATGAGGTAGCACCCAAATGAGCAAGATTAACTTGCAACCTAATGAACATGTAAGAATGAAAGTGTGGAGATGAAAGAGCACAAGATATACCTCTCAAGATGAAAGTTAAGAAGAAAGAATCATGGCTTGTGTAGAAGATCAATTTTGGCACACTTGAGAATGGAACAACCCAAGACACTCCTTTTGCTTCACCCTTGATCGTCTCCCAACAACTACCACCATTGAACATGACCATGGACTGTCCAAACTTCATGGTTTGAAGCTCAAGTAGTCCTTGGTCGAAAATCACCTCTATAAGACCCAAATCAGTAGCTTGCTCATTGATGGCTCCACAAGAAAGGACAAGGCTATCCTCTTCTTCATTATTAGGCTCATAGGTTGAGTTCAAGGAGGTTTTATTTTCAAAGCATGGGTTCTCAATGATAGCACTACATGACCGTTTCACTTCAGCACATGTACTCATGACCTTTGGTTTAAGCTTAGACTTAGGACAAGCAACATCCAAGCATGACACAACAACCATTTGGCCTAAACTCTTATCTTTCCCAACTGTTTTGATGGCTTCTAAACTATCCCCTTTAGTTAAGAGCTCATGATTTGTAGGCCTTACTAAGATCTTCTCAACATATAAGGCTAACTCAAGCAAATCATCATATGGATACAACACTTCTAAATCAATTCTCTTTGCAATTTCAGATTTCAAGCCATGGTAAAATCTAATTCCCTTTTGCACAACCTCAACATTCATATCACAAACAAAGTGTAGTTCCTCAAACAACTTAGCATATTCAAGGACACTCAATGAACTTTGTTTAAGGGCTTTTAGTTCAGTCCACAAATCATCCATGGTAGAACAAGGTAGATACTCTTGTTTCATGTGCCTTTCAAGTTTAAACCAAGAAGTAATCATACCCTTCCCTTTCCTTATCCTTGAAAGATTGAGAGTATTATACCATAACAAAGCATTATCCTTTAAACAAGACACAACAAGTTCAAGCTTCCTTTTTTCAGAATAACACTTGTGCTCAAAGTAGCATTCAACATCATACAACCAAGACACAAATGCTCTACTGTTTTCACCATTAAAGGAAGGAAGTAATGGTGTTTTACCTTTGCTACCAAGGGTAGGAGAGGGCTTAGGACACTCATGTGGCAGGTGGTACTTCCCTTGGTACAAATCAGGTGGTTTAGGCTCTCTTGGAACACCATAGTTGCTGGTTGCCTTCGTTGGAACCACATCACCTTCATACCCTTTTGTAAGAGCATGCAACTTCCCTCTAGCTTCTGCTAAGGACTTGGAGATGGAACCAAGGTCACAAGGCTTCATTCTTTGACATGGAACATAAGGCATTAAAACTTTGCAACTGATTTACTCATACAAATCAGATTGGACTCCACTCTTGAAAACAGGTTGTTTTGTGTTTATAATGTAGGTAGGTCTAAGATGACTCTCAAACCAAAGCTCTGATAACCAATTGCAATGTAAATACTCAGAAAAGTATAGACTTCAGTAGGTTTTAATGCTTGTAAGACACACACACAAAGGAAGACACAAAGGACTTGAATTGGACTCGGGTTTGTGTTGTAAGTTTCTGAATTTGTAAGAAAATGCAGTAAGAACAAGATAGTACTCTTCCAAAGCACAAAGCCAATGGATAGAGGTTGTGATGAATGATTCCAGCAACTCAGCAAAGAGTCATTCAACACTCTTCTAGCACTAAGCAAAGAAGGGACTCAAGCACACAGCCATGAGTTTAGAAATTGGAAACAATGGTTTCAATTTTTCATTCATTCATCAAATCTGATTTCAACTTCTTACAAGCAAGCCTTATATAGGCCAAGAGATACACATCTAAGGGTCTCAAATGCATCATCTAATGTACAATAAGTCGTGGCCTTGGCCTTACACAAATCAGAATACTAACTAGGATACAAAAGCATAAAGTAATAAAGCATAAAGCATAAAACAGAAAACAGGCTTCTCCTCTTTGTCTTGTTGTGCAAGGTCAATTAAGATGTGTAAGACCTTGGAGCTTGGGCTTGAAAGCTACCATCTTCAATTACAAAGGGTTAGTATGTCTTTCAAGTCGTGCCCTTGTCTTGCCTAGCCAAATATAGCACCCAAAACAGCCTTAGTACAAGACAATGCTGAAATGTCCCCAACTTGACCCATTTGTTTGCACTTAGCTAAACTTGCTCTTTTATTGTGAATTAGCAAAACCTCTCCTGGACTTTTATATTCCTAAGACTTTAAAATAAGGGTTTTAGGCCTTGGAATAACTTAATTCATATTAGGGGTTGCCTTGGACGAAGCTCTTTGATGTTGGACCTGAACCGGGTGAGATAGGACATGGACCCTTCTGATTGCATTTTGTAACACTTATAAATCTCTGCTCAAGATGAATTTGAAGACCCATGATAGCTCATGTGAAAGCTATGGATGTTAGCTTTCTCCTCCAAAAAGAATCACCCCTAAAAATTAAGTAGATTTTGAGTTATGCAACTTTGAGTGCAGATTGGTCTTAATCACATACCCAGCAGACTTGCCACTAACTATACCCGTTTTGCTCAGGACATAACTTTCTCTTTAGGATGACGTAGGAATACCCTAAGGTGCCATTTGAAAGCTAAATGAGTTATCTTTCACCTTCATTTGGAATCACAAAAATAGCATGCTCCAATCTTCAGTTATGATCCATTTGGTAAGAGGGGGTCAGACTGATCTCTACATTGCACTCTTCTGTAGGGGATATCTTGTAGCAGCCATAACTCAAACTACGTACCTGCTATTGGGCTGATTCCAAATTCATTGTATACCCAAGACCATAAGCTTTCCAATGACTCAAGAATCAAAGGATTTGCACGAGTAGAACTTGAAATATGAAGCTTGAAAGTCAGGCTCGTACAATTGAAAGCTCAAGATGCTAATGTTGATCCCCTAAATTGCATTCATTTGGGATGTCTACTTGGACATCCCCATGGACGGTTGTATTAGCACAAAAACGAGTGACAATGCAACAAGTTTTGTTGCAGTTTCGTCATAGTGAAGACCATGAACTTGGGTGAAACCTTTTGCCACCAATCTAACTTTGTAAACATCATTATGTTTATCTATGCCACTTTTGATCTTGTAGATCCACGTACATTGAAGAGGTCTTACCTCCTTAGGTAAATCAACCAAGTCCCATACTTGATTGTCGTACATAGAATCCATTTCAGATTGCATGGCTCCTAGCCATAGCTTTGGGTCGGGACTACAAATGGCTGCTTTGTAGGTAGTAGGTTCGTTGCTTTCAAAAAGTAACACATTATAGTCATCACCTTCCTCTATAATACCAAGGTATCTATCAGGTTGATGACTAATTCTGCTTGACCTCCTTGGTTCCGAAGGAATAATGACCGTGTCAGACGAAGAGGGAACGTTTTCCTCGTCGTCCTTTTCGGTTTGTGGCTCTTGGACTTCATCGAGTTCAAATTTTTTCCCACTCTGTCTTTTAGAAATAAAATCATTTTCTAAAAAGACTGCATCACGAGACACAAACACTTTGTCCTCGTGTATATTGTAGAAGTAATAAGCACGTGATTCCTTTGGATATCGTACAAACAGACATTCACTAGTACAAAAACATTAATTTGTGGCTATCTATTTGAGGCGTTTTAGTCAAATAGCAGCAAATACAAATACAAATTTTTAAAAGAAAAAAAAAAGGACGAATAATTGAGGCGTTTCTTTAAAAACGCAGCAACTTTGATATTTGAGGCGTTTCATTATTCTGAGATAAACGCCTCAACTATGACTTCAAAACAAAAATGCATTTATCATTTCTTCTCTCCCCTATTAACGATCTTCTTCAGTATTTACACATCCAACACAGACGAGACACACACTCTCTCTATCTCTTAAACCAACTCATAACGCTCACCACGACGCCACTGTTCGACTACCCTACCGCCATCAACCGCCGACATATGATTTCCTTCCGGCAATTAGCCTAGTATCACATTCTGTCTCCATGTGAAAGGTATTTGCCCAAATTTTATTAGTTCTATTAATTTTGAATAAGTAAAAACTATGTTTGTGCTAGTTTGTTTTTACAATATATAACTATTATTTTATGATAAATATGATAGATGTAGTGGTTGTTTTCATGTATTAATTGAAACTGAGTAATTTTTCAATTAGGGTTTGACAAAAAAAATTATGAACTTGGAGTAAAGTCCGAACCAGATTTAAACATTGGTGAAACATGTATTATTAATTGGGTAATATAGTTAAGTTAAAAGAATTTTGATTTGTTCAATTTAGACGTCGATTATATGTGTAACCTATCAAATTGGTACTGTATAGCCATTCTTTCTCTTGGTGTAGAGTGCTGCTCATATTTTCTCATAATAAGGGACTATATTCTATGTTGGTCGGACTCGGATAGAAGACTCCAACACGGGGGCGCGTCCACGTATCAGATTCGTGTATCATGGGGAAAAATTCAGGCTTTTGGTCTAAAATGAAGTGTCCGAGTCACTGCGTGTCCTACCCATGTCCGAGTGTCGAGTGCCCGACATGGGTACGCGAGATAATCATGAAGAGTTCGAGCAACATAGACTATAGAAAGCGGTTTATCTCATGCATTGTGTTTCACTCTAAAATTGGATATGCAATAACGGTAAGAACATTGATAGATTTAGTGATTTTAGTACTGCTGATTATTTTTGGAGCTTGTAGTTTTATACTTTACGAGTTGATTATAATTTGTATGCCAATTGAATGAACTAAATATAGCTAAGAGATGTATTGCTTTTAATATACTTGAACAAGTACTCAGCAGAGTTTGTGGCAAAGGATCAAGTTCCGTAAGATTAATACGCCTCTGAAATCACTGGTAGTATCTTTTATCAACTTCTTGCACATTGCTTTTTATTACCCTTGTCTCTTATCTGACTAATGACTCATGGCCACCGCCACTACAAGCGCGATCGTTCACAAATAAAGCTTGCACATCAGTATTCAAGTTCACTCCTCTATACTTCTATAGGCATTCAAGTTCACTCCTCTATACTTCTATAGGCATTCAAGTTCACTCCTCTATACTTCTATAGGCTTGCACATCGTTCACCTTTTTCATCTATTATAGGCATTCGTAAGTTCACGTTTTTCAAAATTTTCAAAGTGAAATTATAGTATAGAACAGAGGGATAGTTATCGACATCCTTCTTTTCGGTGTAGCAAAGTCTTTCAGTACTGATTCTATGCTAGGATAGTTAGACCTGGTATTGTATTCTACAATTTCTTATTTGTGAATGGATATTTGACTAGTGACTGATGCCAGGATATGCATTCAAAAGGAATAATCACAAATCCACAGAAGGTAATGTTTTATTTTCTAACACTATACTCCCATATAACTCTACCCCACTAATCAAGTACATGTCCATCAGGTTTAGGTATGGGCAGAAGGATCATGTTGCTTAGTGCTTGCATTTAGCACATTTATACAGTTTACCATATCATGGGTAAACTAGCTTTAAAAAGTGATGTGTAGAAAATTTTGCCGTTTTCATTGCTTAACTCGTCTTCCAAATAATGCAGTGAAAAAACCCACACATTATTTTCACTGGACTTATGATTATAAGGCAAGAAGAACTCAAGCATCTCCATACTTTAAGGTTACCCATTTCACATTACTTCCCCTTTCATCTCTGTATTAATATATCATGGGTTGTTATGTCTATGATCTGCCTGTTTCATGTGAATGTCTCTTTATTGCCGCTTATGCCAACTTGTAGTGATAGGCTCTTGTTAAATTACTATGATATCAACGTATCATTACTTCAAAAATTTGTCCATGACCCAACATGCTTGGTGGTCGAATTTCATGCTCAATCAGATACATTCGGTTGTTTCATGGAGTTCAAATTGTTATTTATATTTGAAATATAACATATTTAATTGTGTTGATGTACTATGGTTATTTGAGACGTTTAGCGAAAATGCCGCAAATATTACTATATGAGACGTTTTCTAATATAATTACTAATACTAAAAAGAAACACATTCTCATTTTAGACGGTCTCTATCCGTCTTAGGCGTAAGACGGGTCAAATACATACCAAATCACGAGTATTGAATAGTAGTGACCCACTTGAATTATTCATTATATTGTATAGTAGCTGATAGTATAATTTTATCAGCCAAGTAGCATTTTCTAATTATTACTAATTGGCCTTGTACTGTTATGGGGAAACATGTGATGAGTGTCTGATGAATGAAGTAGGAATCTCGAGGGCTCCAAACTCAAATTATATGTGTCCTATAAATTGTGCAGAATATCAGGACTTGTATTTGCATTGAGTAGTTTACTATCTATATCAACAAAAAAGTGATTCAAATGATAAACCAAGAATGCTCGTGTACATCCCCGAGTCTTGAATTAGTTGTTTCATTGAGGCATAATTGGCCAACACAAACTGTATTGCTCGTGCTAAATAATAAGTGTCTATGGTAGCTCTCGTTGATAGCTTAGATCCTATAATAAGAATATTAACTTTTTTCCCCTGACATGGTGCACTGAATTGAGTTTTCAAGTAACCTGTCGCTATTTGATTTGTTACTTAAAGTTGTATTTCTTCATGTGATTGCGGTATTCTTTTTAATATTTGCATATAATCCGTCACAAAATTGACGATGCTTATACAACAAATGATCCGCATTAATTAACAAAAACTGATGGGTGAACATCTTTTTTTTTGTGCAAATAGTTCAAGGAATATAGCTCCAGCTGACAGAGAAGAAAGCAACGGTAGGTCGGTAGCTGGCAGAGAAGAAAGCAACGGTCGATGCTGCTGCTTGGATGTTCAATGTTGTCACATCAGGGGGATTATTATTGTAAATATTATTGTTGTAAATAAGGCTTCGAATCTTTGATGGTCTCATATGGTTTTAGCACATTGTTTAAATCATATAAGCTATAGTTTGCATTTTCTTTTAAAACATTTGTATTATTTTTAAACCTTATATGACTGATACGTGTCGCTTGCGTACTCAAATTAATAATTTATAAACCTTACTCTTATCCAAGTCTTATATTCAATTTATATAGTATAGCACAAGGGTCGATCCCACGGAGAAATCATTTATTCACTGTTAAATTCGATTATTAAATATACAATATACGAGCATATTCACACTATGTACGGAAAGGGGGTTTCGTCTTAATGTTCCGAATAACAAGTGTAAGCAATTAATAAGCAATCTTTATTAGTGAACAAGCATGACAATTAAGCACCTATCTCGGTTCAATTAATAATTCCGTTAATCAGTCCATTTCTCCAACACATATTAAATTAACAATAGGCAACTGTAGAGAACTTAGCAGCTAAATTCTCCCTATCAATCCTTACTTTTAACCAGTAGCGAGCCGCTCGACTACCAATACTAGCTAACCAATTACACGAAAATGACAAGTTCCCGCAAATTGACTAACCGCATTAAGAAATAGAAAGACCTCATTAACCCCAACCAATTAATTAGTCAAATCAAATTATACTCCTAATTTAATCTAGTGACATCATTGCAGTCCCAAATTAAATTAGTTGCTACTCAGGATTTAACGCCGCGCCAAATAATACAACCAACTAACAATCCAAACTACTAGCAATTTAAGCGTGCACGCAGAATGAATCAGAAAAGTGTATACGAGTATAACATGAATACGATTAACTCAATATTGATAAGACGGAATCAAACTTTATAACAACTGAAAGATTAAAAGATCCAAGATAAATTAAATCTATTAAACTGAAATTAACAAGCTAAAGGAGTGGAGAACTTAATAATTAAAGCCGGAAATCGCCTCCTCGGATCGGGTTTCAACGCCTCCTCAAGTGGATTTTCTTTCTTCCCTCGAATGAAGCCGCTTCAATCGACGGACCGCTCCTACCTCCGATCGCCGTTCAAATCGCTCACTAGTAATCTGGGTATTTGGTATATACTTGCTTCCTTAATTTGGGGATATGAGACGGGTCTTTATACTTGTAATCGGGAAGTGTTTGTGAAAGACTCGGTATCAAACTTGATAGGAATAGGATAGATTTTGAAATAAAATATGGAAAAGAGATAGTGTTTGATACAAAGACGGAGTTCCTGCGTTTGTCTTGAGGAGCTTCCAGTAGCTTCCATCCTCTTTCTCTGTACGTTTTTTTACTTTCTTTTCTTTCTTATAATGAAGTCTTGATATTGGGTCTTTCCATCGGCCCAATAATTAGCATATTTGTGGTGACCAACGTGTATGGCTTACATGCCTTTGACTTGGGCTTCACCCTCCTTACTCTTATTTCTTCTGGTAAGTAATGGACTTACGGTCCACTTAATTGCATAGGGCCAACCTCTGTTATTGTCTCCGTAATTCGAACGGCCTTGTGATGTATCGGCCCATCTCCTATTAATCCAAAAATACACTAGTTAGCCCAATTGACACGGAAAAATAATAGATAAGTAATTACATCACGAAACTGTCAAACATATAGTAATTAACTCAAATAATGCGAAAGGCGACCGTAAAAATATATAGATAAGAGGAATAAATACGAATAAATATCGTCTTATCAAATTCCCCCATACTTAGCTCGTTGTCGTCCTCGACAATGACAAACATGAGTTATAAATAATTTATCAACCTCACAACTTTTAGACATAACCAAACAAGTTTACCCGACGACAAACTAAAACATTTTTGGAAATCATTTTCTTGTTAGTAAAGTCAATGAAAAACATTTTTAATTAGATTCAGAAGTAACGTATAACAAGCTTTCCCTCCACTCTAAATATAAAAACTAATTAATTAACCAATATAAATATTTTAAACCGCCTCTAAATTACAATTATAAACAAATGCATTAGCAAGACACTCAGTCCAACTACCTTTGTGCGCGTGTGCAAGTGTATTGACTCATAGAGGAGGGTTTCGGCAATTTAAGATCGTAATGGGAAATTTACTTTCCATACATTTAGTATGAGGATCGTTCTCCCGAGCATTCAAGTGTATCTGTCCCTCAATAAACTCACCACCAGAACCACATCATTCACTGCATAATCAACTTCATTTTTTTTTTTCATGTTTCCTCTGTTTGTTCTTTCGTTTTCCTTTTTCACTTTTTCCTTTTCCAATATCCTCCAACTTCCAACTTTCGTAACCGTCTATCCAGTGACCCTTGTAGCGAGCTTTCGACCAATGGATCCCGCCCATCCGGGCAAGTCATTAGGCATTCTCCCAGTACATTGACTGGGTTCCCCTAAGGATCTAATTACTCGAGCCACTGGATAGAAATTTATGTTTAAATGAGGTCAAATAATCTCCCTGAAGCCCTGATTAGGAGTCACCTATGAAAGTAAATTTAAGACCGGCTTACACCCACACTAGAGTCAAAGAGAAGTGTAAATAAAGGTAGCCCAATAAAGTGCTTTATAATTTTAACTTAAAGGAGACTTAAAATATGTATGTCACCTAATTAATCAATCCAAGTTCAAAATGGAGGAAAAACTTACGTACACACGACTTCAAAACAATTTAATTTCAATAGATATTAGTGAAAAATAATTTTTAAGTTAGTATTTTTTGAAAAATTGTTAGGTTAGAGCTTGTCGTCGACTCCCTTATACTAGTTAGTCCAATAAACAGAGAGGTTGTTAACTTTAAGCTCAATTTCAACAAACAGTAGCAGCACACTTAAGTAAACCCATACAAATTGACATGCTCAAAATATACGTTCACTTATACGACTAATTAACTATTATCCAAGATTTCATTATCCAAACTCAGCAATATCATAAACCAACTGCAAGTACCAGTCATTAGCTACATCTCAACCTACTTCCGCGCCTAATGATCAGCAAGCAAAACTCAAGACATATTCAACAAAAATCAACCTAAACACATCTACTTGACCACATCATTAAACTACTCGCAGCATTATATTAGTCAAGTTTACCAATAAGAGCCTATAATTTCATACAAACAGCAGCATTATTCGATTAGACTTCCCATAAACAGATGCAAATTTTTTTTTTTTATGAATTTAGCTTGCTCTCCCCCACACTTAAAGTCGACATCGTCCTCGATGTCAAAATAGACAACGAGATTAACAAATTCAGCATGTAAAAAAAATAAGAGGGAAAGAGCACTTAGCGGATTCGATCGTAATCGACAGGCATGGCAGTAGCTTTAGTTACTGAACTGATCTGGACAGGCATGGCAGTAGTTGGAAGGGGACTATGAGTACTCAGATTATCTCGTCAACCTCCAAAACAACAGTATCTGACTGCTGCCCAATGCCCCACAGTACGCGCATTGATCCGACAGCAACTCGACATCCACGCCTCAGTAATCCTGCAAAATATAAGCACATGGCAAAGATCCGTGACATATGTAGAAGTAGCAAAATACCCAGAAACTAAGCAGTAATTTTTCTATTTTTTACTATTTCTAATTTTTTTTGTGCAACCGACACTATTAACATCCCCCTACAAAGGTTGCAAAACTCGGGGAGGCACTTAAGCCGACTCAAATAAGTAATAAATGACGCATATAAAAATTTAAACACACAAGAAACAATAAAAATTTAAGCTTGGGTTGCCTCCCAAGAAGCGCCTTGGTTTATGTCGTGGCTCGACATAGTTCAAATTGGATTTATGGTTGCTCGAGAAACACTTCTTCTAGCACCATCACTTCACTCATCTCATAAAAAGGTTTCAATCTGTGACCATTCACTTTAAAACTTTGATTAGTGTCAATACTTTTTATTTCAATAGCTCCATGGGGAAATATATTAGTTACGACATAAGGACCGAGCCATCGAGATCTAAGCTTTCATGGAAACAACTTTAAACGAGAATTAAACAATAACACTTTCTGTCCAATCCTAAAGGTCCTCCTAGCTATGTTCTGATCGTGAAAAGCCTTAGCACGCGCCTTGTAATTCTGAGCATTCTCATATGATTCTAACCGAAGTTCTTCTAACTCTTGCAAGTGCAATTTACGCTCCTGCCCATCGAGGTCATAGTCTAAGTTACATTGTCTCACTGCCCACTCAGATTTGTGCTCCAATTCTACAGGCAAATGACATGCCTTTCCAAAAACTAGTCTATATGGTGACATTCCTATAGGCGTTTTATAAGTCGTCCTATACGCCCAAGCAGCATCATCAACTCGTAAACTCCAGTCCTTTCTAGTCGGGTTTACCATTTTCTCTAAAATAGACTTAATTTCCCTATTTGATACTTCAGCCTGTCCATTGGTTTGCGGGTGATAAGCAGTAGCGACTCTATGAACAACATGGTACTTATGAAGCAAGGTTGCCAGCAAGCGATTACAGAAATGGGTACCACGGTCACTGATAATTGCCTTAGGGACTCCGAATCTATTAAAAATGCGACCTTTAATAAACTTTACTACAGTCAGAGCATCATCGCATTTAGTAGCCTTAACTTCGACCCACTTAGACACGTAATCAACAGCAAGCAGAATATACAGATAACCATGAGACACAGGAAAAGGACCCATGAAGTCGATACCCCAAATATCAAATATTTCACACACAATAATTCCATGTTGGGGCATCTCAGATCTCCGAGTTAAGTTACCAGTTTTCTGACATTGTTCACAAGATTTACAGAAGATAAAAGCATCTCGATGTAATGTGGGCCAATAGAATCCGCACTGTAGAACCTTGTGTGCTGTTCTTTTAGGGCCAAACTGGCCTCCTGTTTCTAAACTATGACAGAAATTTAAAATGGACTGCACTTCAGACTCGTCAACACACCTCCTAATAATCTGGTCACTACACCTCTTCCACAAGTACGGGTCATCCCAAAAATAATGTTTTGATTCAGTTTTAATTTTCTCACGTTGAGCTTTAGACAATGTAGAGGGGAAGGAGGTAGTTACCAAGTAATTGACAATATCAGCGTACCACGGAGACGATTCACGATATAAAGAACACAATTGTTCATCAGGAAAGAATTCGGTCAATATAGGCCAATCCTCTTTAGGAACTATTCTACTTAAATGATCAGCGACTAGGTTTTCAGCCCCCTTTTTATCTCTAATTTCCAGGTCAAACTCTTGTAACAAAAGCATCCAACGCAACAATCGTGGTTTAGACTCCTTCTTTTTTAGAAGAAATTTTAATGCCGAATGGTCAGAGTACACTACTACTTTAGTACCTAGTAAATATGGGCGAAATTTTTCCAAGGCAAATATTACAGCATACATTTCCTTCTCAGTTACCGTGTAGTTGCATTGGGCAGAATCTAAAGATTTTGAGGCATAATGGATCACATAAGACTCTTTATCAGCTTTCTGACCTAGGACTGCACCTACGGCTTTATCGCTAGCGTCACACATAATTTCAAAAGGTAAATTCCAGTCATGTGGGCGCATAACAGGGGCGGAGGTCAGTTTGCCTTTTAAGGTGTCAAAGGCGTCTTTACAAGCATTATCAAACAGAAAGTTAACATCTTTAGCAAGTAGAGAGCATAGAGGAGATGAAATTTTTGAAAAATCTTTAATGAAACGCCTATAAAACCCTGCGTGCCCCAAGAAAGATCTAACCTCACGCACACAAGTTGGGTATGGTAAAGAACTTATGACATCTATTTTTGCTTTGTCCACTTCCAAACCCCTAGAACTCACAATATGACCCAACACGACACCTTGTTCGACCATAAAATGACACTTTTCAAAGTTTAAAATGAGGTTCGTCTCAACGCATCTTTTCAACACAAGTGACAAATTATGAAGACAGAAGTCAAAAGAATCACCGAAAACAGTAAAGTCATCCATAAACACTTCCAAACAGTTATCAATCAAGTCAGAAAAAATACTCATCATACACCTCTGAAAGGTTCCAGGTGCATTGCAAAGGCCAAAGGGCATTCGCCTAAATGCGAAAGTACCAAAAGGGCCGGTAAAGGTTGTTTTCTCTTGGTCTTCGGGTGCTATGGGTACTTGGGTATAACCTGAGTAACCATCTAGAAAACAGAAAAAAGGCTTTCCGGCAAGTTTTTCTAGAATTTGATCAATAAAAGGTAAGGGGAAATGGTTTTTTCTAGTGGCTTTATTTAGTTTTCTATAGTCGATGCAAACCCTCCACCCATTAGACACTCTTGTAGGTACAAGTTCTCCCTTATCATTTTCCACTACAGTTATACCCGACTTCTTTGGGACAACGTGAATAGGACTGACCCACTCGGAATCAGAAATAGGGTATATAACTCCAGCATCCCTCCACTTTACCATTTCTTTTTTAACAACCTCTAACATTGAGGGATTTAGTCTACGTTGAGGTTCTCTAGAAGGTTTGGCATCCTTTTCTAAAAATATTCTATGCATACAAAGGGTGGGACTAATGCCTTTAATGTCCGCTAAAGTCCATCCTATGGCTTCTTTATATTCTTTAAGGACCTCTAACAGTTTTTCTTCCTGTTGTTCTTCCTGTTGTTCTGAAAGTGAGCTAGAAATAATCACAGGCAAAGTTGTATTTTCACCAAGAAAAACATATTTTAAATGAGCAGGAAGGGGTTTAAGTTCAAGTGTAGGTGCCTTAGCAACAAACGGAACGAGTTTATGACTCTCTATAGGTAAGGAAAGTTTTGTAAGGTTTCGATCAATATCAAGGGAGCTAAGGTTCACTATATCAGACTTGGGTATAGAAGTTCCCGTCATATCAGACACCTCAATACCATGATCAAAGTCAAATATTTGTTGTGTAATCCAGTCAATAACATCAATATAATCTACAGCACACACACTACCAATTTTGTCAGAATACTTCATAGCATCAAAAATATTAAATGTGATAATTTCACCATCAAATTCCATTGTTAAAATTCCATTATGCACATCTATTTTAGCTCTAGAAGTTTTGAGAAATGGTCTTCCTAACAGTAATGGGACATTAGACGCATCACGAGATTCACCCATATCAAGAATATAAAAATCTGCAGGAACAATTAATTGACCCACCTGAACAAGAACATCTTCTAAAACGCCTAGTGGATATGCGTATGATCTATCAGCTAATTGAATCATGACATCAGTTTCGACCAACTTCCCACCATGCAAAGATTCATACACAGATTTAGGCATGACATTTATTGAAGCTCCTAAGTCAAGCATGCATCTTTCAAGTTTAGACGACCCAATAGTACATGGAATAGAAAACATCCCTGGATCATGACACTTAGGAGGAACTTTTCTTTGAATGAGAGCCGACACATTTTCCCCCATACTTATTTTTTCAGCACTTTTAAAACTCCTTTTATTAGTACATAGCTCTTTTAAAAATTTTGCATACTTAGGAATTTGTTTAATAGCATCAAGCAAGGGTATATTCACTTCCACTTTCTTAAACGTTTCCAAGATTTCATTTTCAAGCTCATTTTTCTTCGTTTTAGCAAACCTTGTCGGGAAAGGGGGAGGGTCTTTAAATGTAGGATCATTCAAATCAGATTTTAGACTCTTATCCTTGTGAGTTTCTTTAGCTTTTTCTGCCTCTGGTTTTCCTAAAGGTTGAACCTCAAGTTCTTTCTCAATTTTATTTTTATTTACCACAGACTCTCCTAAGATCTTACCACTCCTAAGTGTTACAGCTTGAGCACTTTCCTTTGGATTAGGAATAGGTTGGGCTGGTAGCTGACCTCCTAAAGTTGTTTGAATGTTACTTAGAGTAGTGCAAATTTGTCCCATTTGTGTGTCTAATTGCTGTAGGTGAGAGTCAGTCTTCTGTTGATATGACACGCTTTGAGTATGAACTTGGCTCACAGTGGTAGTTAACTGTTTCATCATCTCCTCTAGTGTTGGGGTGTTCTGTGGCCTAAAATTATTTTGAAACCCTTGTTGTGGTCTAGGGCCTGAACCATACCTTAAATTAGGGTGGTCTTTCCATCCTTCATTGTATGTATTTGAGAAAGGGTCAAATTTTCTTTGTTGGTTATTATTAAACCCACAAAGCATTAACAGTTTCAAAATCAGCAGACAGATAGGACTGACCAGCAGTGTCAGCGTACACAACATCAGAATTCACAACACAAACAACAGGCTTAGACTGATCCGACACAAGTTTTGAGACTAGAGTAGTTAAAGTGGCAATTTGTTG
Source organism: Heliosperma pusillum (assembly GCA_022085475.1). Lineage (NCBI taxonomy): Eukaryota > Viridiplantae > Streptophyta > Magnoliopsida > Caryophyllales > Caryophyllaceae > Heliosperma > Heliosperma pusillum. The sequence goes on along the minus strand of JAIUZE010035662.1, from coordinate 55,575 downwards.
GGAATTTTCCTGCATTTGGTCTTTTATCGACGCAAGGTCAACATTATTTATTCCATTTACTTCTCCTACATCGTTCCTAGAACCAAACTGTTGAGTATTTAATGCCATATTATTAATTAAATTTCTAGCTTCAGTGGGTGTTTTTTCAGCTAAAATCCCACCACTAGCGGCATCTATATAACATCGGTCTTTAATTAAAAGACCTTCATATTAGGTAATTCATTAGACCGACCATGAAACTTAGGAAGTGAATTTAGAAAACCAGAATTTAATTTTAAAGGCTTTTCAAGAGTAGGAAATACGATACTCAAAGGGGTGGTGGTCACATCCGGTGTGGCCAGCTGCTTTAGCGTCTTCTCAGTCATTTGATTACTCTCTTCCTCAAAGAACTCGTCTAGGTGTAAGGTTTCTTCTGCCTTCTTTGCCAAGAACTCTTTCCTCTGTCTCCTTGCTGTTTTTTCGATTTCTGGATCAAAAGTTACCGTTCCTTTAGTCAGGCGAGTGTTGTGCATAGGCCTATAAGAGAAATTATGAGAATAAATTAGAAACTGGCATATTTCAAGGTTGTAGCAGACATTTTTATATCCAAATGACCTGCAAATTAAAACATGCTCAGGTTTAAATTTTCATACGCAGAACTCTATATTATAATCAGGCCAATGAGCAGAAGTTTATTTAGTTAAATTTTGTCATCAGAATAATATCACTTAGCCACGACGTACTATTTAGAGCGATAATTAAGAACATATTATACACTTATTTCATATAGTTGTCAACAAATATAACATTATTCTTGATCGTTCTTGAGCAAAATCGTCACAAAACCTTCGTTACTTGTCCTAATCCGTTCTAAATTATATTTCTAGAGTCTCCTCTCCGCTCTTCATCTCCATGTACGTTTCATTTTCAATTCCGACAAAATCTCATATACGATCTTCCCGGCAACGGCGCCAAAATTTGATACGTGTCGCTTGCGTACTCAAATTAATAATTTATAAACCTTACTCTTATCCAAGTCTTATATTCAATTTATATAGTATAGCACAAGTAAGGGTCCATCCCACGGAGAAATCATTTATTCACTGTTAAATTCGATTATTAAATATACAATATACGAGCATATTATTTACGTGTTCAAGTTAACTATTAACTATATTCACACTATGTACGGAAAGGGGGGTTTCGTCTTAATGTTCCGAATAACAAGTGTAAACAATTAATAAGCAATCTTTATTAGTGAACAAGCATGACAATTAAGCACCTATCTCGGTTCAATTAATAATTCCGTTAATCAGTCCATTTCTCCAACACATATTAAATTAACAATAGGCAACTGTAGAGAACTTAGCAGCTAAATTCTCCCTATCAATCCTTACTTTTAACCAGTAGCGTGCCGCTCGACTACCAATACTAGCTAACCAATTACACGAAAATGACAAGTTCCCGCAAATTGACTAACCGCATTAAGAAATAGAAAGACCTCATTAACCCCAACCAATTAATTAGTCAGATCAAATTATACTCCTAATTTAATCTAGTGACATCATTGCAGTCCCAAATTAAATTAGTTGCTACTCAGTTGTACGATTTAACGCCGCGCCAAATAATACAACCAACTAACAATCCAAACTACTAGCAATTTAAGCGAGATACATGCATGCACGCAGAATGAATCGGAAAAGTGTATACGAGTACAACATGAATACGATTAACTCAATATTGATAAGACGGAATCAAACTTTATAACAACTGAAAGATTAAAAGATCCAAGATAAATTAAATCTATTAAACTGAAATTAACAAGCTAAAGGGGTGGAGAACTTAATAATTAAAGCCGGAAATCGCCTCCTCGGATCGGGTTTCAACGCCTCCTCAAGTGGATTTTCCTTCTTCCCTCGAATGAAGCCGCTTCAATCGACGGACCGCTCCTACCTCCGATCGCCGTTCAAATCGCTCACTAGTAATCTGGGTATTTGGTATATACTTGCTTCCTTAATTTGGGGATATGAGACGGGTCTTTATACTTGTAATCGGGAAGTGTATGTGAAAGACTCGGTATCAAACTTGATAGGAATAGGATAGATTTTGAAATAAAATATGGAAAAGAGATAGTGTTTGATACAAAGACGGAGTTCCTGCGTTTGTCTTGAGGAGCTTCCAGTAGCTTCCATCCTCTTTCTCTGTACGTTTTTTTACTTTCTTTTCTTTCTTATTATAATGAAGTCTTGATATTGGGTCTTTCCATCGGCCCAATAATTAGCATATTTGTGGTGACCAACGTGTATGGCTTACATGCCTTTGACTTGGGCTTCACCCTCCTTACTCTTATTTCTTCTGGTAAGTAATGGACTTACGGTCCACTTAATTGCATAGGGCCAACCTCTGTTATTGTCTCCGTAATTCGAACGGCCTTGTGATGTATCGGCCCATCTCCTATTAATCCAAAAATACACTAGTTAGCCCAAAAATATTTCAAAACTGTCAAACATATAGTAATTAACTCAAATAATGCGAAAGACGACCGTAAAAATATATAGATAAGAGGTATAAATACGAATAAATATCGTCTTATCAATGACGTAAAGTTTGATTTATATAAATATTTAGAATTTTAGTTTTAAACAATAATTTATGATTGCATTTCAAACAAATATTTTTTTTTAAAAAAATATTATCTATTTGCGGCTCCTTTTTCAAAAAAACGCCGCAAATAAGGCCTCTATTTGCGGCTCCTTTTTCAAAAAAACGCAGCAAATAGAAGGTCCTATTTGCGGCGTTTTTAAAAAAACGCCGCAAATAAGGCCTTTATTTGCGGCGTTTTATAGGAGCCGCAAATAAAACTCTTATTTGCGGCCCCCTTATTTGCTGCTACACCAAAAACGCCTCAAATACCCTATTTTTTGGAGCCGCAAATGATGTTTTTCTACTAGTGATTTGTCAGATTTGGGTGCGAGTTTACCGTCAGACTTATTCTTAACAAAAGCTTCACATCCTCAAATTCTCATAAACGACAAATAAGGGACTTTCCCTATCCATATCTCATATGGAGTCTTGTTTGCCGATTTAGTCGGGCTTCGATTTAGTGAAAATATTGCAGATAAGATAGCAAAACCCCAAAAATAATCAGGAAGCTCTGTCAGACTCATCATAGATCGAACCATATCTAATAAAGTTCGATTTCTCCTTTTGGACACACCATTTAATTGAGGTGTTCCAGGAGGAGTCCATTGTGATACTATACCACAATCTTTTAGGTGTGAATCAAGTTCATTGTTCAAGTATTCACCACCACGATCGGATCGTAGGGTTTTAATCTTTTTATTCAATTGGTTTTCTACTTCATTTTGAAATTCTTTGAAGTTTTCAAAAGCATCACTTTTATGCCTCATCAAGTAGACATATCCATATCTACTCAAGTCGTCGGTAAAAGTAATGAAGTAGTGATAACCACCTCTAGCTTGGATAGTCATTGGACCGCATACATCCGTATGTAAAGTCCTAATACTTCACTTGCTCGTGTCCCTTTTCCCGTAAAAGGAGCACGAGTCATCTTGCCTAGAAGACAAGATTCGCAAACGCCATAAGATTTGTAATCGAATTGTTTGAGTACTTTAGATGAAACAAGTCTCTTTATGCGTCGTTCGTTTATGTGCCCTAAACGACAATGCCAAAGGTATGATTGATTAGGTTCACCTGTTTTGAGCTTCTTGATTTCTACATGATAGACCTCTTTTGCAATATCTAGAACATAAATACCTCCAATAGAAATGGCCTCGCCATAAACCATTGTTGGAGTAGGTGTCCTCCACAATAGTGTACCACATAATAAATATTATTAAGGAATATAATTGGGATATTTATTGACTATATATATGATTAGTCAGTTGATTAACGTAAATCAATAACGGTTGACTGACTAGAGTTTGACGTTATTGTCGTATGACGGCGGTGATCAACTGATCCCTTTCAGTCACACCTATAGGATGAAATCCAAATAGTAACTAATTATTTGTATATGATACAGTTAATTAGTCTATTACATATATTCGATATGTACGAGAGTTAATTGTTAGAAATTGAGTTAAGAACTCAAATTTGATTATGTTTATTTTTCAATTATGCGATAATTGACTAATAAATTTATATCTTATTTTATTATGATTAAATAAGATTTAACTTAGTAATTAATCGTTAAATTACTAAATTAGTTGATGTTTTGAGATAGAGGTAATTAGTTAATTATATTTACAAAGAGTTGTAAAATAAATTAACTAAGCATTGTGGGACCCATTATATATTGATATAATGGTAAAATATTACTTAAAATGTTAAGTACATATTATTTATTTATTTGTATCATATAATTGTTATATGATCAAATTAACACTTAATTATATAAGATAATTAAGCATATGATTAATAAGCATTTGTGGGACAAATATCAAAAATCAAAATGGACCATATAAGGCCTCACATGGCCGGTCATGGTAGTGTTGGTAAGGTGATGATGGTTGCTTTTGTTCATGCTCACAAGTCACATGTGATTATGACATGAATAGTACACCAAAATCATTTCAACTAATACTACACTCCACCACCTTGCATGAGAATAAAATAAGAACAAAAATCATCTACAAATGCTTGTAGATGGCCGGCCATGTGCTTATAAATAGGCCATTTTGTTGTTCATTTTTCTTCTCTAATTCATTCTTGTTTTTCCTTCTACATCTCCCTAAAACATCAACCTCTCACTAAACTCTCATAATACTAATATTTTCTAAGTATTACTAGTGTAGTAATATAAACTAATATTAGTAGTATTATATCTATTTTATTATCTAGTTAATAATAAGAATAGATTATTTGGTATCATCTTGGTGCAATTTGAAGGAGGTCTTCTAATTTGGAGATTGTTCTTGTTCATCCATATTTATAGCTCAAGAACAACAAGAAGGAGTTCTTGTTATGTCCATTTAATTTCTATATCAATGTGAGCATGCATGTTACATAGATCATTAAATACTAAATTAACAAGTAATTTAGCAACTAATTAGAAGAGTCTAATTAAGGTCTATGGACTTTCAACCATTTCATTTAAAGAAAAAGTACAACGATTGTTCTTAATACAAAATGAAAATCCTTCCATGTCTAACACGGAAATGGAGATAATGTTCTTGGTAAGAGTTGATACATAATAGCAATTATTTAAATACAACTCTAAACCATTAGGCAAAAGAAGAACTTAGGTGCCCACGGAAACTGCGGCTACCTTAACTCCATTTCCCATGCGCAGGTCCACGTCACCCTTGGCTAGTGCTTGCGCGTCCTTCAGCCCCTGTACATGATTACAAAGGTGAGAACCACAACCGGTATCAAATACCCAAGAAGATGTACTAGCAAAGTTAATATCTATCATATAGAGTGATGAAAGAATTTAACCTGACGTTGTCACACAACCGTCCTTCTTGTCTTTCAAGTATTTGGGGCAATTGCGTTTCCAATGCCCTTTGCCATTACAATAATAGCAATCCACCTCTGCGTGTTTGTTTACTTTGGGCTTGGACTTATAAAAGACCTTGCCCTTTCCCTTGCCGACTTTCTTGAAAAGAGTCTTACCCTTTCCCTTGTCCTTTCTCACCCCAAGGTTCATGTTCTTCATTTTCATTGAAAGAACGTCCTTGGGTTCACTCCCACTAGCCTCCAAGTCCCTCTCCGCTTGGGTGAGGAGTGCATGGAGTTCATGGAAACTCTTGTCCATGCCATTCATGTTATAGTTCACCCTAAATTGGGTGAACTTAGGTGTGAGTGAATGAAGGATTTTACCCACCACCAATTGCTTCGAAATTTTGCACCCTAGACGCTCTAAGCTATCCGCGTGCTCAACCATTTTGACCACGTGTGGGCCAACGTTTTGGCCTCTTTGAAGCTTGGTGTCAAAGAATTTCGTAGCCGCCTCATATTGGAGAATTTGAGGGGCTTGCGAAAACATCGACGTAATCCTCGTGAATATCGCATATGCATCGAGAGATATCAATTGGAGTTTGAGTTTGGGTGAGATTGACCAAATCAAGACATTCTTGACGTCATTAGGAACCTTCAAATAAAGGTCATATTCGGCCTGAACCACCGCGGACGATCTTGGCGCGGGTTCGGTGGGGGGCTCTTCGACCAAGTAGCGAAGCACGTTATCGGATAACGCGGCGCTCTTGATCGTCGACTCCCATTCAACGAAGTTACTTCCGTCATCTTTTAGGACGCACTTGTCCATGACGAATCTAAACCATGAGTCCTTACCCAAGGTTGCGTTGTTGGATGAAGTTGACATTGTGCGAATATGGTTACTACAACAAAGAGAAATATATAAACATTCATTGTTAATTTACTTGAAAAACATTTTAACAAGTTTAGCATTTATATAATGACCCCTCACGAAATTATATAAGTGATTCCAAGACCCATCTTTAGACAAAAGTAGTCATCGTATGCTACCTTTATCTAGAAATGGTAAGTCAATACTTGACTAATTCTACCCTTAGAACTCTTGGTTGACGGATTTCAGCTAAATCTATCTCCTAGTCCCAAGATAACGCTTATCTCGTTGAGTCCAATCCAATTTTAGCTTGTGATCGTATCACCCTACTTACCCGAGTAAAAAGGGACCCACGAGCGTGGTAGCGTTAATGAACACGGGATTCATAGGTGTTACTAATTGGTAAGGCTAATCTCAATTTTTTTAAGTCATGTGAGAGGTCTTGTCAATTTAGTTATTAATTCCCTATAAGCGAACTAAGTCGGTGAATTTTGAATAACTTTGAATTGACAATCTAGAAATAAAAAATGCATGTTGGCGATTTTGGCATGAGCGAAAACATAAAGCAAGAAAATAATAAATCCTAGTATGGCCACCTAGCTAATCCAATTAACTAGACGATTACAAAATCGGAAACCAACTCCTTGGCCCCTTGCCTCTTCACGGTACATGCTCCAAAAAGGCACCGTCTTTTGGAACACCGACTTCGGGAATCTCCGTCTTCATAATAATTAATTACAAAAGATACAAATAAAATTCCTATTATACATTTGATCTAGAAAATGAAATTAAATTATTACAAATGGCGATACGAGATCGCAAATAAAATTACAACCGAATCGGTATCCCCTTACATTACGAGTAATACAGATTAAAATAATCTAGGCCATACTAGGTACAACTTGCATTAAAATTTAAACAAATGACATTCATTCATTTTACCATAACAATATAAATAAAATGCTATAAAATCATACCAAAATCGCCCTTAATACTTATCATGCTCATTCTAGCTCGGTTTTATGGATTTTATCGATTTTTAACCATTAAAAATCAATAATCAACACTTAAATCGTATTTAAGTTCAGAATAATTATCTAAACTGATTTAGAACTCAAAATTAGTCCCCACTAACTTTGTTTGTATTTAATTAGTTCGAATTGATCGTATTTGCTAAATATAGAGGTTTAATCATAACATTTATGAAATAAACCCAAATTAAAAATAAAACTTATAAACATTTGAAACCAAAAAACTTTGTACATTCAGGAACATTTCCATAAACTCTAAAAACCCAAAACATTTGCCCAAAAATTTGAATAAAGTTTATGAACAAATAACTTAATATTCAACGGTTTTATCAAATAAAAACCATTAAATATAGTAAAATAGTGAAACAAATTATAAAATTTCACCAAGATGATATAAATCAGATTATAAAATGTACCAAATGTTTTCAAGACCATAAAAGGACGTTTCAATTTTATGAACGTAATAATCTCACTTTATTGACTTTTATCTTATAAAAATCAATTATCATGCAAAACTTAATTAAAAGTCACGAAATTTTACATACAGTATGTACAACATGCATGTGAGATCATATAAAAATTTCATGACCACAATCAACATGAAACTATTTTTAGTTAACTTTTAACATAAAAAGTGCATATTAACATGATTTAAAGGCCATAAATCAAAATAAATAGCAAATTAATCCCTAAAATCACTAAATTTGACCACAACCATTTTGAGGTCAGTAGGTATGCATGAAAATCAAAAATTTTGTGCAAACCAATTTTTAACACAAATTTTCAATTTTACCCAAGTTATCGTATAACTCGATTTTAATGCTTAAAATCGACATGCATGTAACAATTGAGCTCTGATACCACATGAAAGCCCTAGACCTCTAATTAGACTCCTATAATTAGTTCATTAAATTACATTAAATTAATGATTTAGGATCTAGTTAACATGCATGCAAATATAAAAACATAAAAGAAAAGATAAGACGAAAACATCCTTACATGGGGAATTTTTGGTTCAATATGGGCACAATAAGAACTCCTCCTTATTGTTCTTGAGCATGTAATTAGTGGAAGATCCTCCATAAAATAACCTCCAAAGTAGAAGGTCTCCTTCTTGTTGTACCCAAGAATCCACCCAAATAATCTAAACTTATTATTAATTAGATAATAAGTGAAGACAATATACTACTAATATTAGTATATTACTACTCTAGTAATATGTAGATAATATTAGTTTTGCATGTAAATTTAGAGAGATGTTGAGTTAGAAAGAGAAGTAAGAAATAAGCATGAATAATGAAGTGAATGAAATTGAACAACTCTTGTTCAATTTAAAGCCAATATGGCCGGATGACAAGCTCCCAAAATGAGCTTTATTTTCCTTATTTTTTATTCTCATGCAAATGACTTGAGTGTGGGTAAGAGAATGATAATGATCATGTTTCATATCATGTCATAATCATTTGGTGGAGTGTGGAATTGGTAGAGTAAAATCACTAGTGATTTTGTCTACACAAAACCGGTGCATGTGAGTCCACAATGGACCATTTTGATTTTTGATATTTGTCCCACAAATACTTATAATCATATGTTTAATTATCTTGTATAATTAGATGTTAATTTGATCATATAACAATAATATGACACAAATTAATAAACAATATGTACTTAACTTTTAAGTGATATTTTACCATTATATCAATATATAATGGATCCCACAATGCCCATTTAATTTATTTTACAACTCCTTGTAAATATAATTAACTAATTACCTCTACCTCAAAATATATGCATAAGCTCAACTAATTTAATGAATTAAAGGTTAATCACTAAATTAAATCTTATTTAATCGTATTAAAATAAGATGTAAAATTTATTCAGTCAGTTATCGTATAATTGACTAATAAACTTAAGTGGAATGAGTTACTAACTCAATTTCCAAGAAATAACTCTCGTAACTAAACGTACATATCAAATATATGTAATGCCCTAATTAAACTGTATCGTATACAAATAATTAGTATTCTATTTGGGTCTCATCCTATAGGTGTGACCTAAAGGGATCAGTTGATCACCGCCATCATACGACAATAACGTCAAACTCTAGTCAGCCGAGCGTTACCGATTTACGTTAATCAACTGACGTGGAGTATCAAAATATACTTATCATGCCACGTATATTCCAAATGAGATTTATTATATAAATGCACTATTGTGGAGGACACTTACTCCAACAGTAATTAGTTACTATTTGGATTTCATCCTTTAGGTGTGACCGAAGGGGATCAGTTGATCACCGCCTTTATACGACAATAACGTCAAACTCTAGTCAGCCAACCGTTATTGATTTACGTTAATCAACTGACTAATCATATATATAGTAAATAAATATCCTAATTATATTCCTTAATAAGATTTATTATGTGGCGCACTATTGTGGAGGACACCTACTCCAACAAGATGATCTCCATATCGTAATCCCCAATCAACTCCATCCACCGCCACTGCCTTATATTCAAATTCTTCTAGGTATAGATGTACTTTAAACTCTTATGGTCTGAAAACACCTTAAATCTGGCACAATACAAATAATGCCTCCAAATATTCAGCGCGAACACCTTTGTCATGAGTAGGGTAATTTTCCTCATAAGGCTTCCGCTGCCTCGACGCACAAGCAATCACCTTCCCATTTTGCATCAGCACACATCCCAAACGACACTTCCATGCATCATTATACACCTCAAATTTCTCACTTCCTTCAGGTAACAACAAAACAGGAGTTGTAGTCAACCGCTTCTTTAAGGTTTGGAACGCCGTCTCACAGCTCTCGCCCCAATTAAATTTATTCGGCTTCCTCATCAATGACGTCATAGGTCTAGCGAACCTCGAAAAGTCCTTCACGAACCTCCGCTAATACCCAGCCAAACCTACAAAACTTCTCACCTCTGCCATATTCTTTGGTCCCTCCCACTTAGACACCACCTCGATCTTACTCGGATCCACCATTACCCCTTCTTTAGATATCACATGCCCAAAGAATGCCACCTTCCCTAACCAGAACTCACACTTAGACAACTTAGCATACAACTGGTTGTCTCTCAATGTCTGCAACACGATCCTCAGATGCTCCGCAGACTCCTCCTTAGTCTTTGAATAGACCAAGATGTCGTCAATAAATACCACCACGAACGTGTCCAGAGATGGACTGAAGATCTAGTTCATAAGATCTATGAATACCGCTGGTGCATTAGTCAACCCAAAAGGCATCACCACACACTTATAATGCCCATACCTCGAACGAAACGCTGTCTTCGGAATGTCACTATCCTTTATCCTCAGCTGATGCTAACCCGACCTCATATCTATCTTCGAAAATACCTCTGCTTCACTCAACTGGTCAAACAAATCGCCAATCCTAGGTAATGGTATTAGGTTCATATACCTACTCATAAGACATTTCTGATGAAATACTAATTAACTCTTTAATTAGTTTCAAGATCTAGTTACATGCAAGTAAAAATAAACAAGATGAAGAAAAAGAATGGTTTCCTCACATTGCTTGTATTTCGGATATTGGGCACAAGTACAAGACACCTTCTTGTACTTGTTCTTCAGATTAAGAATGTATGGATGAACTTCCTAGTTCCAAGTATAGGAACTCTCCTTGGTGATGCACCTAGACTATCCTTAATCTCTTGAATATTGCTTTACTAAAGCAACAAACAAGATCCCCTTAAAAACAAGTATACAACACTCCACTTACTACTTTAGTAATATGGTGTTCATACTCCAACACAAGTTCTATGAACTTCTAAAGTTTCTAAGTATATTATTGTATTTTCTAGTGAGATAATTAATGTAAGTGTTTTCTTATGAGATGCACACATACAAAACAAGAGGAAAACATCCTCTTAAAGCCTTCACCAAGGCCGGCACCTACATGGGGAAGGATGGTTCCCTTTTGCTTTTTGCCTTATCAATGTTTGTAGGGTGGCTATAGATATTTAGGCTACTAATCATTATGTTTAATCTTGATTAGAACAACATTAAAGCCTAAACTCTACCCTACACACAAGCATGCCGGTTTTGATGTGTAAAATGGACTCCATTTTATAAAATGTGATTTTTTCATTTGTCACACATGTGACATGTGACATGTGACATGTTATCTCATAATATAATTATGTATTTAACTAATTTAAATACAATTTCATGTCATATAAATTAAACTTAACCTTTTAAGTAATAATTTATAATCACATATATATAAAATGGATCATCTCATATTTGGTTGATATGATCTACAACTAATTGTAATTATGATCAACCAATCATGCTTATCTCAAATGTTTCATAAACATTAAGCATTCTAATATAACAATTATATTATTTAATCTTATTTAATCATATTACAATAAGATATATTTCTCACTCGTAAACTCGTTCTGATTAAGGAATTAATTAATATGTATCGTTATACAATTAATTAATATACTTGATTAGGGAATCGTCCTTTCGGTGTGACCTCAAGGGATCAACTGATCACCACCGTCATACGACAGTAATTTCAAACTCTAGTAAGCCAATCATTACCGATTAATGTGGATCAGTTGACTATAATGTTAATCATCCCTTTGTATTCTTGTTGATGAGATTTAATTAAGTGATCGCACTATTGTGGAGGACACTCACTCCAACAATCTCCCACTTGTTCGAAACAAGTGTGCGTCACCAATTCTCTTGTCCTATTTTAAATCTCCCACTCAATGCAAGGTGTCTTGCAGATCGTACTTGCACGTGATCATATCTAGAGTGGTTTCCTCGATCTGGAGAGTAACTGTTTGACCGTAATTATCTACTGTAGATACCTTCCGAGCGTGGCCACGCATTTCCAGCTTACTACTCCTCGAGTGGCCTTGAGATATTGGATAACCTTGACAAGGGGTTGGACAATTCCTATCGCACTATTCCCTTCGTACACTCACAGTCCTTCATGACCCAATAATTGGCCATTCACCCCCTTTTAAAGAATGGCTTGGGGAAAAAATCAAAGTCAATCAGAAACTATGTCGACTTGGGCGAATAGTCTCTAGTCTAAAGAATTGACTAAAAAAGAATACTATAGTAGCTCTCGCCACGACCAGGCTTTATGAATTACCAGAACTCTATAAGCGGTCATTACCCGACAGAGTGTCCCATACAGTCTGTCTATGTGATCGACTAGTCATCTCATATGACTCTATGGCACTTGAACTTGCCATCAATCGCATCACACTCTAGTCATTTCGAGACGTCACCTCATGTAAGCAACTAGGGGCCTACGCTATGTTAATCCAGTTCACTTTAATAGGGTTCAAACTTGTCACTATAACCTATTTGGATTATTACAAAGCACAATAGTGAGTTTCAGAAACTCAAACGATAAATGTGATTATCACATATGAACAATCAACACAATGTTATTGCTTCATATCATATAATCTAAAGTGTACAAGTTTCATGACACTTCATGGCCATCTAGTCTAAATGCAATAAAAGCTTGGATGGTGGATATACTATGTATCCATTTGTTCCAACTTTATAAATTGCTTATTTTCTTTCCACTCATCGTTATTCCTAATAACATGAAGTTTTCAAAGTACATCACTAGATCTCTATCTAGTGTTGGGCTCTTTAATCTTAAAAGATGCTCCCACTTGTTATCATTATAACCACGTGATGGGTATCTTGGTGGAAGGGTCTACTCATTAGATCCTTTTAATCCACCTCATCCTCATCATTATGTACTAAGATTCTATTTGTAGAATTTTCAATGATTGACACTTTAATCATCCCTTTTATTTATTCGCTTTAAATATAACAAAATTTAGCCTTGGATTTTGTCAAATCCTTTACAGGTTTGGAAACTTGGGTTCGTGTGACACTTAACACGCAACTAATTTATTATTACCAAACGCAAGAATAAACCCATAGTTCTTCTCGAGAATCTCATAGTCATTATTTAAAGGCTATCCAATGACTCTCATGTGGATTACTTGTTATCAACATGTCATGCTCCAAGCATACAACTTATCAAGGTATGTGCATATCTTGGCATATATGATTGGCCTAATGGCGGAAACATTAGCAATCATTTGTATCCTCTCTCATCTATCACTATAGATTTTGGATACCCACTCCAAGTCTTTCATCTAGAAATGATTTCCCAAACACTCCTCCACGGAAGGCAATGTCAGTACATCATTCCCAATGACCAATATTTCTCCTACATACGAGACATGGGAGATATTCTTGCCTTAGATACATTATGCTTCTTCCAAGTGTTTCATCTAGAAATGATTTCCTAAACACTCCTCCACAGAAGGCAATGTTAGTACATCATTCCTAATGATTGATATGTCTCATACATACAAGACATGGAAGATATTTTTCTCCCACTAATTTTCATGTCCATACATGATTTTTCACTCCCACTAATCCTCATGTCCACACATGATAGATCTAGCTCCCACTTAACTGCACGCATAAACATGGCTCTTCGACAATTCGAGGAAACCATTCTATCTTGTTATGCCATGAGTGTTCTCTTAGGATCACACATTGATCTCCTAAGTTTTGTATGACAATTTGTCTACTTCTAAATGCCCATTTAGAAAGGTAACTGTTTAACAACTCTTTGTCATTTGTCATACATATACGTGGTGTAGATGCAATTTTCTTGGATTTCAAAGATGGTTATATTTTAACTTATATACAATACTTTACAATAAAGTTTTATTCACCCTAGGGAGGTCCAAACTTCCCCATGTAATTTTATATGTATATAATCCATCTTATATTCTTAAGGCTCTTATGCAACAAAATCGAATTGGAAATTATAACCGCCAATCTATAGATCATAATAATTACTTTCAAAAAGTAGATATTTTCACTATAAGCTTTCACTATAAGCTTCCGACCTTGGATGAATTAAAAACATTTTCTCTTGTCTTTGTTTGTGGCATATTTTCTCCCACTCTATCCTTTAGTAAATACTTTTATTTACGTTAAGGATAGCACCATTAGCCACAAACAGTTTTGTTTCTTTAGGTGTAATTGAGAAAATTCTTCTAAGGATAGCTTCATGAGCTCTATTCCATAGTCACAAACAACTTTGTTCTCCAGGTATAAGTGGGGTATAATGCTCTTATTAACTCTCATTAACTTCGAGCGATCTATAGTAGACTTATTTGTTTAGACTTTAGTATTCTAGCTTCTCTATAGACTCACTCTATTTAAGCAAAATACTTGGACTCGTTTCCATGTCTTAAACAAATTTAGGATTCTTAACCCTTCCATAGCTAGTATGGAGTCTAATTGGTGTTTGAAAGATCTTATCTTAGGGCTTATATGGATTGTAAATCCCCAAATGTGAGTTCATTAACTCGATTTGACTATGCAATTGATGTTTCTTATTTCAAATAAGTTGTGATACTTAGTCACAAGTCCATAAGTGAGAATCCAATTCATAACATAGGTAATTATAATGATCCAATCATTATATTTTCTCATATGATCAATTTGTCACAATACTTCATGTTTAAGATATTAACTTTGTATAATGAAAAGATTAGAACATAAATTCCACAAACATAATGACTTGGGTTGAAAACCAATCTATCATTATATAGTACAACAATTGTCTTTTAAAATGGAAATAATAACCAGTTTCCATGTCTAACACGGAAATCAAAAGTTCCAAATCGACATTCAAAATAACTAGAAAGACATAGCAAGAATGCCAAGCTAATCCTTAGGTCTCCTTTATGTGGTGGCTACCTTAGCTCCCTTATCTTGGAGATACCCTAAAGCTTGATTTGCCTTGTCTTTCTTCTCATGCCCTTAATCTAATTAGGAGGATGAGAACTACAACTTGTATCAAAATACCAAAGTTGAGATTAATATCAATAACATAAACATCCAGGAGAACTATCATCTACTGGAAGAACTGCCCAGTCTTAATATCTCCCAAATATATGGGGCAATTACGTTTCCAAGAGCCTATACCATTACAATAATGGCACTTGTCGTTGGAGGCGACACCCTTCTTAGACTTAGAAGAACTATTCCCAATAGCCTTTCTTTGTCCTTAGAAGGCGTGGGCTTGTTCCCTTTGTGTCCACTCTTCTTGAATTTCCCTTTGCTTTTGTCATTTGATGTTCAAAACATCTTTGCTAGTGCTAGCATGGTAGCCCATATCACGCTCGGTTTGCACAACCAATTTGTGCAACTCATATAGAGTCGTGGTGACTTTTTGCATGTTGAAGTTCACCCTAAAATTAACAAACCCTTTGATACGGTTTAGGAAGTGGACTACACGGTCAATCACAAGTTGCTCGGGAATCGCTATTCCTTACTTCTTGAGTATCTCGACATGCTCAATCATTTGAGTATGTGGGAGCAAACATATTGACCATCCTTCTTTTTAAAGGTCGAAAAAATTAAGAAGCGACTTCAATTGAATGATCCTAAGAGCTCGTGAAAACACGGTCACGAGTTTAGTGTAGATCTCATATGTGGAATTCATCTTTATGACATTTCTTTGAAGCTCGACATCTATAGAGAAGATTAAGACATTCTTGATCGTGGCCGATTCTATTTGGTAGGTCTCATAGGCCTCCTTTACGGCGTTAGTTGACCTTGTATTTAGAAGCGTTGAGATAAGCCTTGGTGAGGTAACGAAGCTTACCATCACCTTTGGTGGCAAGGCAAAGTCGCCCATTCCAATTCGCGAAATTAGAACAATTCTTTTTGAATTTGCATTGATCCATAAAGGATCTAAGCCAAGATACGGTGGTGAGTTTTGGTATGGGAGGTCGAACCTCGTTATCGTTTGCCAATATAGCGAATAAATAAGTTTGATTGCAAAATAGAAATTGAAAGAAACATCAACATTTATCGTTTTAAAATACTTGTAAACATTTTAAACAAGTTTAGCATTTAAATAATGACCTCTATCCAATTACATAAATGATTCCAAGACCCAAGTCCTATATCAACTCGGGTTTATGTGAGCCACAGACTCCACGACCTTTATTAATATTACTTGGTGGGTTAACTCTTTAACCGATTCTACCATTAGAATTCTTGGTCGATGAAATACTTTATTGTCATCTTTAGCCCGGAACACATGGGCCACGGACCCTAATCTTTCCGTTGAGTTCAACCAAACTTCTATGGATTAAAGATTTATTGCCCCTTTTACCCAACGTAATAAGTTTAGCACCTCGGTGAGCCGAGCCTACTTCCTTACGAAATTGGGATTCATGGGTTCTACTATTTGTTAAGGCTAAGTCTCAATTACAAAAATAGAGGTCAAGTCAATTTATATTATCTATCTCCTTTTAAGTGAACTAAATCGGTGAACTATCGATAATTATAATTGACGCGGTCGATTGACTCGAAAAAAATGCATGTGTTGTTTAAGTGGCGATTTAGCATGCATGTAACATATAAATAAAATGCAAACATAAAATAAATTCCTAGTATGGACTTCCTAAAATAATAGAAAATCAAATTAACTATTACAAATTCGGAAACCAACTCCTTGGTCCCTTGAACTTCATTTGCACGCCTCCCAAGGACACCGTCTTCCTTTTGGAACGCCTTTCCAAATGGCACCGTCTTTAGGAAACTCCGGGATTACAAATGATATAATAAAATTACAAGGATATTCTATTATAAATTTGCAAAATAAAAAGAAATAATACAATAAAAGTGATACAAGATCACATTAAATTACAACCGAATCAATATTCCCATACATTTCGGGTAATATTGATTAAAAACTAAGGCCAAACTAAGACAAATTACATAATTCCAAAATTACATAAATCAAAATGACATTCATTCATTCAAAATGCAGCATAATTATATGTAAACTCATGCAATATTAATGTGCCAAATCGCCCTAATAACCTTATATCGTATATAAATCCGATTTTATGGAAATGCGTGATAATAACCAATTAAAATCACAAATCAATACTTAAATCAAATTTAAGCCCAAGTTAATTACCCTAAATATTTTAGGACTCAAAAATTAGTCTCCACTAATTATTTGACAATAATTCAACTCGGTTTTGCATTATTGCTCGGTTTTGACCCTTTTTAACATAACTTTATGTAATAATTCCAAATTAAGTTACGATAATTTATAAATTTGAAAAATAAAATTTTGAATATTCTGGAACATTTCCAGGAACATCTTCTTGTCAAAATTTTGGTCAAAAATTTTCGAATCATTTTAGAGAAAAATATAGTTGCCATTAATTGATTTTATCAAATAAAATACTAAAACCACACGAAAATTAATCTAATTAATTTTCAACTTATACATATGATATTTAAAATATTTATGCAACATATGATAATTTTTCTCAAGCCAAAAATCTATTTTAGCTATTTATGCCAAAATAATCACTATTTATGCCTTTTTAAACATTAAAAATCATAAATCATGCAAAATAAATCATATTTATCTCACATTTTACATACAGTAGTTACAATATGCATGTGATATCATTTTAAAATTTCATGGCCATATTCAAAATTTAACTACTTTTAGTCATAAAATGTTCATTTTACTCATTAAAATGGATTTATTTAACTAAAAATCATTAAATAAAGCAATAATCTTCCATAAATCATCAAAATGACCTAAAACAATTTTAGGACCAGAAGTAATTTCATGCTCAAAATTTCGTGACTTTATCATATAAATCACAAATGTTCTATTTTTATTTTGTTACCATAACTCGCAAAAACTTCATAAAACCGATTGCATGCAACATCCTATGCTCTGATACCAATTATTAGGTTCATATACCTACTCATAAGACATTTCTTATGAAATACTAATTAACTCTTTAATTAGTTTCAAGATCTAGTTACATGCAAGTAAAAATAAACAAGATGAAGAAAAAGAATGGTTTCCTCACATTGCTTGTATTTCGGATATTGGGCACAAGTACAAGACACCTTCTTGTACTTGTTCTTCAGCTTAAGAATGTATGGATGAACTTCCTAGTTCCAAGTATAGGAACTCTCCTTGGTGATGCACCTAGACTATCCTTAATCTCTTGAATATTGCTTTACTAGAGCAACAAACAAGATCCCCTTAAAAACAAGTATACAACACTCCACTTACTACTTTAGTAATATGGTGTTTATACTCCAACACAAGTTCTATGAAACTTCTAAAGTTTCTAAGTATATTATTGTATTTTGTAGTGAGATAATGTAAGTGTTTTCTTATGAGATGCACACATACAAAACAAGAGGAAAACATCCTTTTGCCGTCACCAAGGCCGAGTACCCACAATTCGGTAGATCAATTCACGAAAGAGGCGAAAAAGAGCACAAGCCTCATAACAAGCGGTATGCTACATGCAAATAACACCACCTCGCAAGTACACAACATTTGACGGCCGGGTCGATCAACGCATAGCGTTCGCCTCCCAACAACGTCGTCGTATGCCCACTAACACATGCAATTAAGCAGTAGGATACCTCCCCGTTCCGACATTCCAGCCTTACGAACGTGGAGGTAGCCAAGGGATTGAGAGCACAAAGCACAAGACAAAATAGTGCTCAAACCGTATCATTTGTAAAAACCGACTCAAAGTGGGACATACCAAAAACCGTCACAAAACATGAGAATAGGGAATCATATAAGTTTTAATATGATAAACATGAGTCAATACATGATACATAAGCATTAGAACAAGTTTATGAAGCACTATAACGAAGAAACATAGATCCCCTCTCCAAAACAAAGTTGTTTGGAAACCAACTAAAACAAGGGTCCACTTCAAACGTTCATAACTAGAGTTCTAGACTTGAAAATGCAGACATTCCAAATGGAGGTGATAGCTTATCCTCTTATGGTTCCAACGGGATGTCACAAGTCCAAATCAAGCAAGTAACGAAGGAGATATGATCATTTTACGAAAAGGGGTCAGTGCAGGAAAATTACTGTCGGCAGCGAGTGACGCTGCCTGCGTCACCACGACGCAGCCTGCATCACCACGATGCAGCCTGCGTCCCACGATGCAGCCTGCGTCCCACGATGCAGCCTGCGTCCCACGATGCAGCCTGCGTCCCCTGACGCAGCCTGAATCCCACGACGCAGCCTGCGTCCCACACGGGATTCAGGGACGATCAATTTCCAACAAATTACCAACAACAAAATCCTCATTTATCATCACAAACCATCAATTCTCATATCAATTAACAACTAACAACATCCATCAACAACAACACAAGTCCTAAGCATACTAACCATAATCTAAATACGATTACTAGCCTAGAAAACACATAAAACACGTAAATGATATCGAGTAACCCTTCACCGTTACCTTTTCGCGTCTTTAAAAGGTTTCTAAACCTCCCTAGTCTCCACCTACATACAGTTAGATAATAAAAGATGAATATCATTCACCTTGAGAAAGACGGATAATTTAAAAAGCGAGAAAGACGGTAATTTTATTACCAATACGGATAGAGGAAGCTTAGAGGGGAAGAATAAGACGAACGTACGAGAATTTGAGCAAGAAACGAATGAGATATGATGATTCAAAGATTGGATCAAAAATCGAGGCAAGGTTTTGGTTTTTCTTAAGGAAGAAGAAATGTTTGTGTTTGTGTGAATGAATTAGGTTAAGGTGAGTATGAGGGGAGTAAGTGGGAAAAAGTCAACGAAAGTCAAAGACGCCTCAAAAGTCAAGAAAAGTCAAAGAGAGCTCAAGATGGAATTCACTTGAAATTTCGCGTAATATCCAAATACGAACTCGGAAATTCCAAATTCGACACGATAAATTTAATTCCAAACAAAAACTAAATTTCGCTGAGAAGTATCCGTAAAATATTTTACTTATAAAAATAGGGTACATTTGCGGGTGTTACATATATTCATACCTCTACTATCTGCTTTGTCTCTTTCTTGACCTCGTTATTTTCAGCGCTCCTCTCTTGTAATCTCGTGCCTTATTTATTCCCGTGTTCTCCTTGAGATTCCTTATCGTTTTCTATCTCGTTGCTCCTTCATCTTTTCTCTAGTAGATTGGATATTCCGTTTGTAAGGCTCAGAGAATAAGCGTGATGTAATTTGGGATTCTTTAGTTAGAATATGTGTTTTTGGATTGAGCAAATTTCAGGTTGTATTTGATCATGGAAAATAGGACTTAAGCTGTAGGATGAATCCTAATAGTTATAATGTATCTTCTCTTAGTGGTTTTAGATTTGGAGCTTGGTACTCTAGTGATTTTGAGAATTTAGTTAATCATGATAATAGTTCGTTGTTGTTGGGTACTATAACGGTTGCTTGGTATGTCATTTGGGAATTAGATGTCTCTAATTGGTGGATTCTAAAAGAGACTTTGCATTAGGGAAATTGAGCCGGTACCGAAAGTTTGAGGAGTATTGTCATAAATGAAAGTCGATTTATTTTGAGTTTTAGATGAATTAGATGATTTGAATGGTTGTCTGATTGCAAAGTAATTGATCATTTGTGGTTTGGAATTAGTAATTCTCTTTTATTCTTAAGGAATCATAGTTTGAGATTGAGAAATGTTCATTGCAAGCTTTTGATAGTGAGTGCTCAGTTGTTATGGATTATAGAGATAGAATGGTGAACCCATTTATCTTGAGAATTAGTAACCTCCATAGTTTGCATTTGTGACTATTTATATTTGAGGCTTCGAGCGTAGTAATGATCGAATTAAGGATGATATGGCATATTAAAGAATCCTTATAACCGATAACGGATTGTGTATTTTCCCTTGTCGGGAGACTTTGGATGAGGCTAGTTGAATCTTAGATAATTACGTTTGTTGCTTGAATTGTGTTTTGACTTTCGAAGATGAGAAAGTTCATTGCAAATTTAGGATAATGAGTTTGAAGTAAATTGAATCAAGGGAATTTCATGGTAAGTCTCCTTTACCATGTGGATTGTTAGTTGTGGAGTCTACCGTGCCGATGGACTTCAGTAGATACAAAATGGATCTGAATAATTAGGTTATTGGCTTGAAATCTCGTGATTATGGAATATTTTTGTAGGAATTCTGATGATTGAAAATGTTGAGTTGCAAATTAGGTAAATTGGATTCTCTTGAGGATTTGGTTTATTAGTAGAGTTAGTGATGTCGAATTCTTGTAGATCTTCCTGCCGACTTTATCTTGATCTTCCTATCCCAAAGAGTTCGATTTGTTTCGTTTTTGCGTGTTTTGTATATATTTTTGTTATCGTGATTTGTGAACTTTATGTTCGAGTCGCTCTATGTACGTGTATGTATTGTCTTGTTAATTGATTTTATCTTTGAGAAAACCTTCAAATTTCCATATTATATTTCTAGTTTAACGTTTCAAAGAAGTCTAAAGATGATTTGTGTACCCTCTTTTTGGAGAAAATAGATTTCTTTCCCTTTTATATTTGGATTTCGTGTTTGGTTGGATGTTTGGACTTGTTATTGGAGACGTCTGGTGACTAGTCCTGCACTTACTAACTCTTGTGATTCGTAAATAAGTTTCGCACTGATGAAAAATTTCCTTAAACCGTGTTCGAGAAGAACATCATTTCATAAATGTTTTTCCCTTATAAAAGTTTTCGTATTAATTTTGAACTTGATACTTTTGTTTTCTACTCTCAAGTTTCGAGGACGAAACTTTTTAAAAGGTGGGGTGATTATAACACCCGCAAATGTACCCAATTTTTCTAGTAAAAATATTTTACGGATACTTTTCAGTGAAATTTAGTTTTATTTTAGAATTTAATTTTCCGAGTCGAATTTAGAATTTCCGAGTTCGTATTTAGATTTTTCGCGAGATTTCAAGTGAAACCCGTCTTAAGCCGTCTTTGACTTTTCTTGACTTTTTCCACTCACCTTTACATATACTTACCCTAGACGTAATACTTCCTCACACAGCTCAACTCTTTCTTCCTTCCTAAGAAAACCAAAGAAACCTTGCCTCCATTTTGATCCAATCTTAGAATCGTCATATCTCGCTCATTTATTGCTCAAATTCACGTAAGTTCGTCTTATTCTCCCCCTCTTATCTTCCTCTATCCGTATTGATAATAAAATTACCGTCTTTCTCGCTTTTCAAACTTTCCGTCTTTCTCAAGGTGAAGTAAATTAATCTTTTATTAACTATTTGTAGGTGGTGACCTCCAAGTGTTGGAGTATGTGTCCTCCACAATAGTGCGCCACATAATAAATCTTATTATGAAATATAATTGGGATATTTATTGACTATATATATATGATTAGTCAGTTGATTAACGTAAATCAATAACGGTTGGCTGACTAGAGTTTGACGTTATTGTCGTTTGACGGCGGTGATCAACTGATCCCTTTCGGTCACACCTAAAGGATGAAATCCAAATAGTAACTAATTATTTGTATACGATACAGTTAATTAGTACATTACATATATTCGATATGTACGAGAGTTAATGTTAGAAATTGAGTTAAGAACTCAAATTCGATTAAGCTTATTTTTCAATTATGCGATAATTGACTAATAAATTTATATCTTATTTTAATACGATTAAATAAGATTTAACTTAGTAATTAATCGTTAAATTACTAAATTAGTTGAGGTTTTGAGATAGAGGTAATTAGTTAATTATATTTACAAGGAGTTGTAAAATAAATTAACTAAGCATTGTGGGACCCATTATATATTGATATAATGGTAAAATATTACTTAAAATGTTAAGTACATATTATTTATTTATTTGTGTCATATAATTGTTATATGATCAAAGTAACAAACTTAATTATACAAGATAATTAACAATGATCAAGAAGTATTTGTGAGGACAAATATCAAAAATCAAAATGGACCAAAACTAAGTGCCACGTTGCCGGTTATGGTATAGTTACAAGGGTGATGATTTTGTTCTTGTTGTAACTCTTTAGTTAGCATTTGAAAGTGACATAACAAGTATAAAACAATCATCATCTTTTCTACAACACTCCACTCTAATGCATGTGAACAGATTAAACAAAATAATAGTCCATTTGTGGACAATGTGGTCCGGCCTCATGGCCTATAAAATGAGCATTTGTGTTCATTTTATTACTACTTCATTTTGTGCTTGTTTTCTTACTTCTCTCAAAAAACCTCATCTTCTTACTAAAACTCTCAAACACTAATATTTACTAAGTATTACTAGTGTAGTAATATAGTCATAATATTAGTAGAATAATATCTATCTTATTATCTAGTTAATAATAAGGGTAGATTATTTGGGTTAATCTTGGTGCAACTTAGAGGAGATCTTCTACTTTGGAGATTATTTGTGTTCATCCATATTATTAGCTCAAGAAAAACAAGAAGGAGTTCTTGTTGTGCCCTTATATTTTCCATATCAATGTGAGGAATGTTCTTCTCTTATATAAATGTCTTTATATTTGCATGCTTGTTACATAGATCATTAAATACTAAATTAACAAGTAATTTAGCAACTAATTAGAGGAGTCTAATTAAAGTCTATGGACTTTCAATTGGTATCAGAGCTAGCTTGTAGCATGCATGTATACCTACTGACCTCAAAATTTTTGTGGTTAAATTTCGTGATTTTAGGGATTAATTTGCTATTTATTTTTATTTTTGGCGTTTAAACCGAGTTAACATGCATTTTATGAGTTAAAAGTTAACTAAAAATAGTTGCATGTTGATTCTGGCCATGAAATTTTAATATGATCTCACATGCATTTCTTACATATTGTATGTAAAATTTCGTGAATTTTACTTATGTATTGCATGTTCATTGATGTTTATACGATAAAAGTCGATAATATGAGATTATAATGTTCATAAAATTGAAACGTCCATTTCTGGTCTTGAAAATTTTTTGTACATTTTACATTCTGATTTTGATACTCTTGGTGAAATTTCATAATTTTTTTCACTGTTTTACTATATCTAATGTTTTTATTTGATAAAACCATTAAATACAAGGCTATTTGTTCATAAAATTAATTTAAATTTTTTGAGCAAATGTTTTTTATTTTTATAGTTCCTGGAATTGTTCCAGAATGTACAAAATTTTTGGTTTCAAATTTTATGATGTTTATATTTTATTTTGGTTTTATTTCATAATTGTTATGATTAAACCGTAATATTTAGCAAATAAAATCAAATCAATCTAATTAATGACCAACAAAATTAGTAGAGACTAATTTTGAGTTCTAAATCAGTTTAGTTAATTATTTTGAATTTAAATGCGATTTAAATGTTGATAGTGATTTTTAATGGTTAAAAATCAATAAATCCCGGAAAAAAATCGAGCTACAATGAGCATAAATTGAATCTAGGACGATTTTGGCATGAATTTTGCAGCAATTTATTTAATTTATGGTTGAATGAATGAATGTCATTTATTTAATAATTTATGCAAATTTTGTACCTAGTATGGCCTAGTTGTTTTTAATCGTTATTACCCTTAATGTAAGGGAATAACGGTATGGTTGTAATTTTATTGCGATCTCGTATCGCCGGTTTGTATAATTTAATAATTTTATTTTATAGAATAAATGTATAATAGGAATTTGTATTTTTGTATATTTGTAATTATTTTTATGAAGACCGGTGACTCCCTCAAGACGGTGCCATTTTGGAAGGTGTTCCAAGTGAAGAGGCAAGGGACCAAGGAGTTGGTTTCCGAATTTGTAACTATCTAGTTAATTTTGATTAGCTAGGGGCCATACTAGATTTTTATTGTGCTTGGGTGGTTGCTTTATTTCCGTTCATGGCCAAAATCGTCACACATGCTTTTATTTACCGTTATTGTCAATTCAAACGTTATTCACAATCACCGACTTAGTTCACTTATAGGGAATTAATAACTAAAATGACAAGATCTCTCACATGTTTAAAAAATTGAGATTAGCCTTACCAATTAATAACACCTATGAACCCCGTGTTCATTAGGGCTACCACGCTCGTGGGTCCCTTTTTACCTCGGGTTAGTAGGGTGATACGATCACAAGCTAACATTGGATTGGACTCAACGAGATAAGCGTTATCTTGGGACTAGGAGATGGATTTAGTTGAAATCCGTCAACCAAGAGTTCTAAGGGTAGAATTAGTCAAGTAATGACTTACCATTTCTAGATAGGTAGGCAGCTATGCATTTTTTATTTTTAAAAATGGGTCTTGGAATCATTTTATAATTTAGTGGGAAGGTCATTATATGAATGCTAAACTTGTTACAATGTTTTTAAAGAAATTAACATGAAATGTTTATATATTTTCTTTTTGTTTGTAGTTACCATATTCTCTAATGCAACATCCTCAAACGTTGCAACCTTAGGTAGAGACTCATGGTTGAGGTCCGTCATGGACAAGTGTGTCCTTAAGGATGACGGAAGTAACTTCGTTGAATGGGAATCAACGATCAAGAGCGCCGCGTTATCCGATACCGTGCTTCGCTACTTGGTCGAAGAGCCCCCCACCGAACCCGCGCCTAGATCGTCCGCGGTGGTTCGGGCCGAATATGACCTTTATTTGAAGGTTGCTAATGACGTCAAGAATGTCTTGATTTGGTCAATCTCACGCAAACTCAAACTCCAATTGATTTCTCTCAATGCATATGCGATATTCAAGAGAATCACTTCGATGTTTTCGCAAGCCCCTCAAATTCTCCAATATGAGGCGATTACGAAATTCTTTGACACTAAGCTTCAAAGGGGCCAAAAAGTTGGCCCACACGTGCTCAAAATGGTTGAGCACGCGGACACCTTAGAGCGTCTAGGGTGCAAAATTCCGAAGAATGTGGTGGTGGGTAAGATCCTTCATTCACTCTCACCTAAGTTCACCCAATTTAGGGGGAACTATAACATGAATGGCATGGACAAGAGTTTCCATGAACTCCATGCACTCCTCACCCAAGCGGAGAGGGACATGGAGGCTAGTGGGAGTGAACCCAAGGATGTTCTTTCCATGAAAATGAAGAACATGAACATTGGGGTAAGGAAGGACAAGGGAAAGGGTAAGACTCTTTTCAAGAAATCCGGCAAGGGAAAGGCCAAGGTCTTTTATAAGGCCAAGCCCAAAGTCAACAAACACGCGGAGGCGGATTGCTATTATTGTAATGGCAAAAGGCATTGGAAATGCAATTGCCCCAAGTACTTGAAAGATAAGAAGGACGGTTGTGTGACAACGTCAGGTAAAATTCTTTCATCACTCTATATGATAGATATTAACTTTGCTAGTACATCTTCTTGGGTATTTGATACCGGTTGTGGTTCTCACCTTTGTAATCATGTACAGGGGATGAGGGACGTGCAAGCACTAGCCAAGGGGGACGTGGACCTACGCATGGGAAATGGAGCTAAGGTAGCCGCAGTTTATTGGGCACCTACGTTCTTCTTTGCCTAATGGTTAGAGTTGTATTTAAATATTGCTATTAGGTTCCAACTCTTACAAGACATTATCTCCATTTCCGTGTTAGACATGAAGGATTCTTTTTGCATAAGAACAATGGTGTTTGTACTTTTGTTTTAATGAAATGGTTTATGGCGAGGACACTTTCTATTGGAGGTATTTATGTTCTAGATATTGCAAAAGAAGTCTATCATGTAGAAAACAAGAAGCTCAAAACAGGTGAACCTAATCAATCATACCTTTGGCATTGTCGTTTAGGGCACATAAACGAACGACGCATAAAGAGACTGGTTTCATCTAAAGTACTCAAACCATTCGATTACGAATCTTATGGCGTATGCGAATCTTGTCTTCTAGGCAAGATGACTCGTGCTCCTTTTACGGAAAAAGGGACACGAGCAAGTGAAGTATTAGGACTTATACATACGGATGTATGCGGTCCAATGACTATCCAAGCTAGAGGTGGTTATCACTACTTCATTACTTTTACCGACGACTTGAGTAGATATGGATATGTCTACTTGATGAGGCATAAAAGTGATGCTTTTGAAAAATTCAAAGAATTTCAAATTGAAGTAGAAAACCAATTGAATAAAAAGATTAAAGCCCTACGATCCGATCGTGGTGGTGAATACTTGAACAATGAATTTGATTCACACCTAAAGATTGTGGTATAGTATCACAATGGACTCCTCCTGGAACACCGCAATTAAACGGTGTGTCCGAAAGGAGAAATCGAACTTTATTAGATATGGTTCGATCTATGATAAGTCTAACAGAGCTTCCTGATTATTTTTGGGGTTTTGCTATCTTATCTGCAATATTTTCACTAAATCGAAGCCCGACTAAAGCGGCAAACAAGACTCCATATGAGATATGGACAGGAAAAAGTCCCTTATTTGTCGTTTATGAGAATTTGGGGATGCGAGGCTTTTGTTAAGAATAAGTCTGACTATAAACTCGCACCCAAATCTGACAAATGTCTTTTTGTAGGATATCCAAAGGAATCACGTGCTTATTACTTCTACAATAAACACGAGGACAAAGTGTTTGTGTCTCGTGATGCACTCTTTTTAGAAAATGATTTTATTTCTAAAAGACTGAGTGGGAGAAAATTTGAACTTGATGAAGTCCAAGAGCCACAAACCGAAAAGGATGACGAGGAAAACGTTCCCTCTTCGTCTGGTACGATCATTATTCCTTCGGAACCTAGGAGGTCAAGCAGAATTAGTCATCAACCTTATAGATACCTTGGTATTATAGAGGAAGGTGATGACTATAATGTTTTATTTTTTGAAAGTAACGAACCTACTACCTACAAAGCATCCATTTCTAGTCCCGACTCAAAGTTATGGCTAGGAGCCATGCAATCCGAAATGGATTCTATGTACGACAATCAAGTATGGGACTTGGTTGATTTACCTAAGGAGGTACGACCTCTTCAGTGTAAGTGGATCTACAAGATCAAAAGTGGCATAGACAAACATAATGATGTTTATAAAGCTAGATTGGTGGCAAAAGGTTTCACCCAAGTTCATGGTCTTCACTATGACGAAAACTTCGCCCCAGTCGCCATGCTTCGATCCATAAGGATTATCTTAGCGGTTGCCGCATTTCATAATTATGAGATTTGGCAAATGGATGTCAAAACCGCCTTCTTGAATAGGATTCTAGAAGAGGAAGTGTACATGACACAACCTGAAGTTTTTGTGGATCCATCAAACCCTAAGAAGCTATGCAAACTTAAGAGATCCATCTATGGTCTTAAACAAGCATCAGGAGTTGGAATCATCGTTTCGATCATGTAATTAAACAAAATGATTTCACTCGAAGCGTCGAGGAACCGTGTTTATACATGAAGTTTAGTGGGAGTAAAGTAACTTTTCGAGTCTTGTATGTAGATGACATACTACTCATTGGGAATGATATTCCATGCTACTTCTGTAAAGGAGGGGATAGGAATACATTCCAACTGAAAGAACTAGGAGAGCACTGCGAATCGTGAGTATACGAATCTATAGGGATAGATCTAAAAGGATACGAGCTATTAAGGACAAGCGACTTATATTGAAAGATAGAGATTCTTGATCGCTCCAACATGAAAAGACTCTAAGAGAGGCTTTATTCATATGGGAAGTGGGATCACCTTGAGCAAGTCAGAGTGCCCTACGAACCCCGAGGAGATTGAACGCATGAAATTGATCCCTTACGCATCAGCTGTTGGATCAATCATGTATGCTATGATGTGCACTCGTCCCGACGTTGCATATGCTTTGAGCATGACAAGGCGTTACCAAGCAAATCCAGGGGAGAGTCACTGGATAGCCGTAAAGAACATCCTTAAGAAATAAAATATAAGAAGGACCAAAGATTCGTTCTTAGTGTTTGGAGGCGAGACTGAGTTACGTGTAAAGGGTTACACAGATGCCAGTTTCCAAACAGATAGGGATGATATGAAATCGCAATCCGGCTACGTTTATATGATGAATGGAGGAGCTGTTTGCTAGAAGACTTTCTCAGCAAAGCGTTACAGCGGATTCTACAACAGAAGCAGAGTACCTTGCAGCGTCTGAAGCTGCAAAGGAAGCTGTGGGGCTATTTTTCAAGCAAAAGAGCCCAAGTCTAGTAACAAGTCTAGACATGTACTTAGGAAATATTATGTAATTAGAGATTACGTGGACAGAAAGGAAATTGACATTTGTAAGGTTGGGACAGATGACAACATTGCTGATCCTTTAACCAAGCCTTTATCAAAGGCTAAGCATGATGGTCATGTCGTCACAATGGGATTGAGACGTGTGCCAGAATTCCTTTAGATTATGTAATATGTAATAATTGAATGTTGTATTAATTATTTCATATATGATAATGGCATTCATTATTCGAGTTTTATTTTAAACTCTTTTATTTAGTTTGACTAAATTTAATACTTTGTTTATCCGAATAGATTGTTGGACCCTATTCAAGTGAATAGGACGAACTTAGTATTTTGTCCCTAGTCACTCAATGAGGTGACGTCTCGAAATGACTAGATTGTAAGTCGATCGATGGTTGGTTCAGCACCATGGGGTCATGGAGATGACTGGTCGTTTACATAGACAGACTGTATGACACTCTGTCGGACAGTGACATTGTAGAGACCCTTAAATCAATTATTTGATGCCTCGTCGTGGCAGGGTCTTCTATCTTATTCCTATAAGTCGATTCTTTTGACTGGCGACCGTCTATCTGAGTCGGTGCAGTTTCCGATTGGTTTTGGTTGATGTTAAAGGTCGTGCCGTAAAAGGAGGCCGATTGACATCTTCTGGATCATGGTGATCTGCATCATACAGAGTAGATGAATCAACAGGAATTGTCCACCCACGTTGGGTAAAAACATCTTTAGGCCACTCGAGAAGAAGTTACTGTAAATGCGTGGCCACGCTCGGAAAGAGATCTATGGTAAATTTTCCGGTCAGACAGTTACTCTCCCTATCGAGAAAACCACTCTAGATATTGTGAATCGCAAGTGCGACCTGAAAGACACCTTGCGTTGAGTGGGAGATGTGATAAAGAGACAAGAGAATCAGTGACGCACACTTGTGTCAGACAAGTAGGAGATTGTTGGAGTAAGTGTTCTCCACAATAGTGCGCCACATAATAAATCTTATTAAGGACTATATATATGATTAGTCAGTTGATTAACGTAAATCAATAACGGTTGGCTGACTAGAGTTTGACGTTATTGTCGTTTGACGGCGGTGATCAACTGATCCCTTTCGGTCACACCTAAAGGATGAAATCCAAATAGTAACTAATTATTTGTATACGATACAGTTAATTAGTACATTACATATATTCGATATGTACGAGAGTTAATTGTTAGAAATTGAGTTAAGAACTCAAATTCGATTAAACTTATTTTTCAATTATGCGATAATTGACTAATAAATTTATATCTTATTTTAATACGATTAAATAAGATTTAACTTAGTAATTAATCGTTAAATTACTAAATTAGTTGAGGTTTTGAGATAGAGGTAATTAGTTAATTATATTTACAAGGAGTTGTAAAATAAATTAACTAAGCATTGTGGGACCCATTATATATTGATATAATGGTAAAATATTACTTAAAATGTTAAGTACATATTATTTATTTAATTGAGTCATATAATTGTTATATGATCAAATTAACACTTAATTATACAAGATAATTAACCATATGATCAATAAGTATTTGTGAGACAAATATCAAAAATCAACATGGACCAAACTAGGCCATTGTGGCCGGTTGGATTGTAGTTAGAATGGTGATGATTGTTGTTCTTGTTTATACTCTTTAGTTACTAATTAAAAGTGACATAACAAGTTGAAAACAATCATCACTTATACTACAACACTCCACTCTAATGCATGTGATCAAATTGAACAAAATAAGAGTCCAATTTTGGACAATGTGGTCTGGCCAAATGGCCTTTATAATGAACAATTGTTGTTCATTTTTTACCACTTCATTTTGTGCAAATTTTAAACTTCTCTCTAAAATCCTTCCTCTCACTAAAAACTCTCATATACTAATATTTCCTAAGTATTACTAGTGTAGTAATATAGTCTAATATTAGTAGTATATTGTCTATCTTATTATCTAGTTAATAATAAGGGTAGATTATTTGGTGTCATCTTGGTGCAACTTGAAGGAGGTCTATTAGTTTGGAGATTTCTTGTGTTCATCCATATTTGTAGCTCAAGAACAACAAGAAGGAGTTCTTGTTGTGCCCATAAATTTTCCATATCAATGTGAGGAAATTTCTTCTTTTATATAAATGTCTTTATATTTGCATGCATGTTTACTTTTATTGACTTTTTACTTGTTTGAACTTGGTTGACTCTTGACTTTATCTTTGATTGTCTATGAATAAGAACATTGGTTATTCTCTTACAATTTCCAGTAACACCCCCGAAATTACCGTATAGAATTTATAACTTAATTATATACATAATTATTTAATTTGTTATAAAATGTAGGAAAGATAATGATAGAGAGGTGTGTTTTTCTCATTAACATACAAGAGTATATATACATGAATGGGTAGGAGTTATACAATAGGATGTAAAGAGGTGAGTCTAGAATATTCCTACATTATGGACATCCATAATAATATATTTCATAACATTCCCCCTTGGATGTCCATCCCTGAAGACATGGATCGTTAAAAACCTTACTAGAAAACCTTATAGGAAAAACACTAGAAAGGAAAAGAGTACATTAGTCTTCAAACACGCATAATAAGCTTCCTCGTTAAAACCTTTCCATGGAAAACCCAGTGGGACAAAACCATAGATAAGGAAAAAGAGTATAGCGTGTGTCTACTCCCCCTGATAATTATATAACTTGATATGTCTTGAAATGGTCCATGCTTTGACATAACTTCTTTATCATTGAAATAGAACTTCACCGTAACTGATAAACTTGGTGTCTTCGATTAATAGAAATCCTTGATATATAATTTCAGTTGTCACAATTCTTCGGAACTCATACACTGAACATTGTCATTTGGGGTAACTTCTGAATCTTCTTCTCAAATGATTTTGTCATAACATAACTTTATATGTGTAGAATACTGGTATCTCAACATTCATGATGATCATAACTATAGCGTAATAATGTGCTTATAGTGCTACCTCGTTAAAAACCTTGCTAGGAAAAACTTATTGACAAAAAACCCAGTCGAAGGAAAAAAGAGTGTAGCTCTTTTCTGGAGAATCAATCAGATAATTATTGAATTATTCGTTCAAGACCTATGAGTAATTTTCTTTACTAAATCATATATGTATGGATTGACATTTTTATTACATTATTTTAATAGTTATGGTACTTCCGGACCATAATAATTTTACATGTTTAGTAAGAAACGCGTTCAAGTCTAAATTCTCATATGCTAAAACTTTAAGTTGAGACAATAACAACTCAAGTAAATTCTACATGATTTTGAATATTCCATTTTGGAACTAATCACGATACCTTTCAATTGTATTGTAGAGGTTTATATATTTCATCATGCGTTATTAAAAACTCAATTGATTAATTGATTAATCATTAACAATTGATGATCATTCTTAACAGGCTCCTACATGGAGTTATCCTCATAAGAGTATCTTATAAGATAATATTTCTCCTTTTAAACATTAATCCAAAAGCAATCTTATGAAACATGTGCATGCAAATGATATGTAACTAATTTTTAACAACATTCTAACAATAATGCTATAATAATGATGTATATATTAAAACTAAGATGCAATGATGAGCTTACGTCTATTACTTACGTCTATATGCACATAATTATACTCGATAATGCCAACTGTAAAGTTTCTTTTCTAATAATCATAAATTTAAATTGACTTCAGGTCAAAGAATGGACTTCAGGTCCATGAGCTCATTTATAATCAAATATTATATGTTGACAATAAACATTGGAATCCATATAATATCCCTATTTTTTAGTCTATTGAACTCCGCGCGCAAATGCATATCGGTTCTTTAACCATATCGATACAATTTCAACATCTAGCAACATTGTCAGTACTGATTAGTGATATCTGAATATATATGGTACCATTCCTTTTATATATATAGGCAATCTATTATCATTCAGATATATATGTCACCTTAGGGACATACAAATTTATTTACTCCATAAAAATACCAACTGCTCATACTTGCCATTTACTTATTATTTAAAATACGTGAACCGATATGACTGTCACACTACATTTCACGTGTGGTTACTATTCAATTTGGTAAGTATCGAATTTTTCATTACATATATTTTCTATGACTAAGTTATAGCTCACTATACCGCGTATAAGGCAATCTGTCTATAATCAAATCATAGATTTCAATGTAATAATATATCACATTTTGATAAGGTGATCAAAGTGGTATCATAATACATCTTCATAACCAAATGAATACCATCATTTCTAATTCCATGAACCTCTATTTGATGTATTTTGTATTGAAAACAAACCGCTGAACTTCAGGTCCAGTTGGGGATAACATACTTGTTTGTTTTTACCAACCTTTCCTTATCATTCTCCCCCTAAGGTGGTAAAAACTATCAACAACAGATAGATGTAATAGCTAATAGATCATTATATCCACCTTAGATCTAAATTTCTCATATAATAATGAGACCTTGATATGGGCACTTTTGTACAATAACAAAATGTTTCGAGGAGTAACATATTACGCAGTTGGATTTCAAATGTGCTGAATCACAATGCCCAATTTAGGAGATAAACGATTTCATATAATAATCAAAATGTGACTTCTGATCACAAGAACTACTCAGAAAAATCATTATGTGACTACAAGCCACTCAATATAATGCCAATTTATACATGAACATTTAAGTTATTTATTCAGTTTTGAGTAGTGTTTACATCTCAAATATCAAATATACTCAATCTTCGTGTAATGTTTTGCCTTTAAATAAAATTTCTACATGAAAGTGTTTCAGCACATGTCTTTTCTTTAAGATAAACTTCAGGTTTATCAAAACGGGTATAATAAGAACCCTGATGGCCTTAATCGACACATCTTTAGCATTTAATGTCATCTTTCTTAATTTGCCCATAAATTACGTGACTCTCTATAAATAATTTAATTTATCACACGTCACATTCTAGTTGACTATTTATCTTGCTAAACTTCTGCTGTGACAACCCTCGCGAATGCGGAAAAATAAAAAAACAAGCATGTGAATTATATAGCGGAAATATGAAGTTTTAAAAACCATTATACATGCAAGGAAAGAATACGAGGAGTGTCAAATATTACAAACTAAAGTACGAATTATACTACATCAAGAGACGAAGTCTCTCCAAAAAGTTAACAAGTAAAAGTGTTTAGCAAACAAGGTAAAATCATCTAGAGGTGTTTAAATCCAGGGACAACGCCCGCTAGCTCACACCCGAACCCAAAATGTCAAGCAAAAAGCCATCCATGCAAGCAACCTGTTCATTCATGAAAAACATGAACGCCACAATTAGTGGGGAGTAACTCCGGGTTCTCCCAGCCATATCACATTAAGCGTACATAAAAGGAAATACAAAAGTAGAGCATACATACATATAGATATACATGTGAGATACGATAAGGATAGATAGGCAATCCAATATATAATGATAAAAGCATAAGAGGTACAAGTCTGAATCCATCATGTGATACAAAGACTCGGGGAAGACACTCTTAGGCAACCGAATACGCTCACTAGGGCTTGCATCTCACCGTTAGCGGTATAAGTTTGATAAGATTGAGACTCGACAAACAAACCATGCCAAGTCATCCAATGATCAATCATCCAATCATAATAACACAATGACGACATCTCTCACGGTAAATGAAACGCACTAGCATCATGTACAATAGCAAGACAAGCCAATGGAAGCTCACGGGATAATACATTTCCCGGAACCGTATACGATAAGACGTTACGTATACTCATGACCTAGACAAACAAGTTCACGGGATAAGACGTTTCCCGGAATCGTGTACGATAAGACATTTCGTACACACAAGACTCTAATCCTCTCGGTAGGACGACGATAATAATACGGTCCTAGTCTAAACCTGGCCAGACTCTCGGAATAAGACATTTCCCGATTCGACATGTGGTAAGACGTTCCACATCCAAGACTCGATCATACAAAGACGTCGAGTACCCCAAATTCGGCAAACCACACGAAAGAGGAGGAAAGAGATCTATAGTCAAAAGTCAAGCTAGTACGCTACATGCAATAACACCACCTCGCAGTTATACAACATTTGACGGTCGGGTCGATCAACGCATTGCGTTCGCCTCCTAACAACGTCGTCATATCCCCACTAAACATGCATACAAGCATCAAGGATACACCCCATCGCTCCGACATTCCAGTCTAATGAGTATAAGGGTGTTGCTGGGAAATGAGAGTTCATAGCACAAAAACATTAGTGCACAATTCATAACATATGAAAAACCGACTCAAAGTGGGGCATACCAAAAACCGTCACAAAACATGTGATATAAGCGAATGAAATGTCATATATTCAAAACATTAATATTATAAGTCACTACGTAAAATTATACGATAAACGAACGATCGGAATTATTATAAATGAAAACCGTAAACAAAAATCACAACACCTTCCAGCAAGTGCCAGCCGGTCAGGTGGACCGGCTGCCGGTCACCTGGCTAAGGCCATGTATCATATGAAAACAAACTTGAAAATACAGCGTGTCCCAGCCGGTCAAGTGGACCGGCTACCGGTCACCCGACTGAGGACCAAAGCATATGAGAAAATCAAAGGGGAAGTGATATAAGCATGATATATAAATTTAACATTGATAAACATGCAACAATGCATGTTTACATAAGCATTAGACCAAATTTAAGAAACATAGTAAATAGGCAACATAGATCTTGTCTCGAAACAACAAGTTTGGAAACTACATAAAACAAGGGTCCACTTCAAACGGTCATAACTAGAGTTCTAGACATGCAAATACAAAAATTCCAAATCGAGGTGATAGCTTATCCACTTACGGTTCCAACGAATGGTCACAAGCCCAAAACAAGCAAGTAATGAAGGAGATATGATCATTCTACGAAAAAGGGTCGGTGCAGTGAGTCCCAGCAGGTCAGTTGAACCGGCGGCCGGGTACCCGGCAGAGGCAACATCAACCCGTGAGAATTATACACAACTCTATCATTTCCAATTCTCTTAATCTACTTCTATTAACTATCAACAATCAATATTCATCATCAACAATCATCAACTAACAACAATGATCATCAATTACATAAATCCTAAGCGTACTAATCGTATTCTAAATACGAATTCTAACATATAAAGCATGTAAAACACGTAAATGATATCGAGTAACCCTTCACCGTTACCTTTACGCGTCTTTAATCAATTCTAAACCTTCCTAGTCTCCACCTACATACAATTAGATAATAAAAGATGAATATCATTCACCTTGAGAAAGTCGGATAATTTAAAAAGCGAGAAAGACGGTAATTTTATTACCAATACGGATAGAGGAAGGTAAGAGGGGAAGAATGAGACGAACTTACGTGAATTCCAATAAGAAACGAAGGAGATACGGTGATTCAAAGATGGATCAAAATTGGAGGCAAGGGTTTTTGATATTTGCTTAAGGAAGAAGTAAGGGTTTTGGTTTGTGTTGAATGAAATAGATTAAGGGAGTATGAGATATTTATGGGAAAAAGTCAACAAAAGTCAAACTCGCCTTAAGACGGGATTCTCATGGAATCTCGCAGAAATTCCAAATAAGAACTCGGAAATTCTAAATTCGACTCGGAACATAAAATTCTAAATTAAAACTTAAATTTGCTGAAAGGTATCCGTAAAATATTTTCACTAGAAAAATAGGGTACATTTCCGGGTGTTACAATCACCCCTCCTTTTAAAAAGTTTCGTCCTCGAAACTTGCGAATAGAAAACTAAAGTATCAAGGATAAAAATCGGTTTTCAAAATTAATACGAAAACTTTTATAAGGGAAAATGTAACAACCCGAAAAGTACCCTATTTTTCTAGTGAAAATATTTTACGGATACTTTTCAGCAAACTTAAGTTTTAAAATAGAATTTATTGTTTCGAGTCGTATTTGGAAATTCCGAGTTCGTATTTGGAATTTCTGGGAGATTCCATGAGAATCCCGTTTTTAAGTCATCTTTGACTTTTCTTGACTTTTAAGTCGTCTTTGACTTTTCTTGACTTTTTAAGTCGTCATTGACTTTTCTTGACTTTTAAGTCGTCATTTACTTTTCTTGACTTTTTAGTCATCTTTGACTTTTCTTGACTTTTAAGTCGACTTTGACTTTCGTTGACTTTTCCTGACTCACCTCGTAAATTTAAAGACCGAAATTTTATTTTTAAAAATAATAAATTTAATTTATTTTTATTAAGATTTATTTGAATTTAAGATAATTTAATATAATTATTTTGAAATTATTCGGAATTAAAGAATAACTTTTACGGTTTTAACCCGAACGTCATTTAACTATTCCCGAGTCAACTTAAGTCCCGAATCAAACCCGAAACCCGACTCTTGCATGAGTCACACGCCCCATGTCACTTTTTTCCACTCATATTAGATCTTTTAATTAATTTGATTAAACTAATATAAATATCTAAGATATTTGTTACTTTATCAATCGGTCCGTTTAAATTACTCAGATCGCTTAAAAACAGACCCGATTTCTCTCCAATTCACACGTCTCTTTTTCCTCTCTTAGGACTTGATATTTGCTTTCTTTTCATTACAATAACATAATATCTAGATATTTGGATTAATTAACTTAATATCAAATTATATTTAATCAATTACCGTAATATAATTATTAAACCCGAGTCAATTCCGTAACAACAATTTCAAAACCCGACTCATAAATTCTTCTATAACTACACGGCTACTCTCCACCATTACTCACTAACTACCTTTTCATTTTACAATAAATCAACTTAAGATCTAATTAATATTTTCTTTAATCGTTCTTCATCGTTCTTCGTCGTTTTTCATCGTTCTTCGTCGTTCTTGAGCAAAATCGTCACAAAACCTTCATTTCTTATTCAAATCCGTCCTAACTTATATTTCTAGAATCTCCTCTTCGCTCTCCATCTTCAAGTACGGTTTATTTTTAATTCCGACAAAATCGTTTTCAACACTTTAATTATGGAAAAATCAAGTTTTAATACTAACAATATTATTCTTGTCATTTCTTAGAGGGGAAGATTTTGAAGACGGGTTTGGTGACTCGTATATATTAGAAGAAGATTAGTAGACGGGTTTTTCTTTAGTTCTTATTTTGGGTGCTAATTGATTTTTGCTAGCTAAGGTAACGATTCCGAGTTACTCGACGAATTAATGTTACATATCTTTTGTTTTAGTTTATATTATTGTTATTTACGGTTTTTAACTAGTAACATGATAAGTGGTTATTATTATTATGTTGTATGAATTTATGACATGTTTAGTGTTCTTGACATATTTGAATGATTTATTCATAATCATGATTTTGTATGGATGATGGTTAAATTGGTTGTTAAAATGGTTGTTTGTTAATTAAAAACATGTTGAAATTAATTTGGTGTTTGTTGTTGTTGGAGCCGTGGAGAATGGCTGAAAAACCAGCCCAAACCAGGCCGGTTCAGGCCCGGTCCAGGCCGGTCTGGATTGGTCCGGGATTTGTCCTTTGGGTTTTTGTCGATACTTGATTGTTTTGTTGTTGTTTTGACGGGTTTTAAATATGTTAAGCATGCGGGAAATGTTAAGAAACGGTTTTTAGAAAGGATGACCAAAACCGGTCCAAAATGAACTGTGGGTCCCCTTGGACTTGTGACGGTTTTTGAGTATTGTTATTTTATCGTGTTTTGTAATTTTTAGCAAGTGGGAAAT
This sequence comes from Heliosperma pusillum, assembly GCA_022085475.1. NCBI lineage: Eukaryota > Viridiplantae > Streptophyta > Magnoliopsida > Caryophyllales > Caryophyllaceae > Heliosperma > Heliosperma pusillum. Next base: position 16,347 of record JAIUZE010035662.1, on the reverse strand, counting down.
TTTAATAAGTAAATAATTTAATTAAAAGCTTTTCATTATATTATTATTTCTCACATGTTAGAAATTATAATACGAGATTTTAGTTTAATTTGATATCATGTAAGTCAAGCGGGTTTTCGTATGATTTTAATAATTCACATGTTAGTAGTTTTAATAAAATAAACATGTAGTGAATATGATGATTTTATGTTCAAGTCTATGTGGTAAAGACTCTGTTTCTAGCCGGTTTGACCAAACGGGTTTGGTCAAACTAAGATCTAGTCAGCCCCGTTTTGACTGATGACCCGTCGCGGGACTCGGGTCGGGGATTTGTCTTCAAGTAAGGTAGTATTTAATTAATAAATTAGCCTTAGTAGATATGAGGCGATATGATATTTGGAATATGATTTATATGCAATTAGTCACATGATAGGAAGTTTTCCCGTGACTGTTTGATTGTATGATATGTGTCGTGTTGCCTAAGTACCCATAGAGAATTATGAGTATATGGCGTCTTGACCATTCTAATTCTAAATGAGTATCTTGGACCATGACATTGATAGGCCTTACTATCTTTAACGAGTAAATGTTCACTGCTTGATAGCTTTTGTGTCACTGACTTGGGCCTTTTGATACCAAGCCGGGGGCATGGCTGCCTAATCCACTTTGGGAATGGGG
>JAIUZE010035662.1:0-10151 GCA_022085475.1 Heliosperma pusillum | reverse complement strand
TAAGACATGTTCCGATTCGCATGTGGTAAGACGTTCCACATCCAAGACTCGATCATACAAAGACTTCGAGTACCCCAAATTCGCCTAAACCACACGAAAGAGGCGGAAAGAGATCTATAGTCAAAAGTCAAGCTAGTACGCTACATGTAATAACACCACCTCGCAAGTATACAACATTTGACGGTCGGGTCGACCAACGCATTGCGTTCGCCTCCTAACCACGTCGTCATATCCCCACTAAACATGCATACAAGCATCAAGGATACACCTCATCGCTCCGACATTCCAGTCTAACGAGTATAAGGGTGTAGCCGGGAAATGAGAGTTCATAGCACAAAAACATTAGTGCTCAATTCATAACATATGAAAAACCGACTCAAAGTGGGGCATACCAAAAACCGTCACAAAACATGTGATACAAGCGAATGAAATGTCATATGTTCAAAACATTAATATTATAAGTCACTACGTAAAATTATACGATAAACGAACGATCGGAATTATTATAAATGAAAACCGTAAACAAAAATCACAACACCTTCCAGCAAGTGCCAGCCGGTCAGGTGGACCGGCTGCCAGTCACCCGGCTAAGGCCATGAATCATATGAAAACCAACTTGAAAATACAGCGTGTCCCAGCCGGTCAAGTGGACCGGCTGCCGGTCACACGGCTGAGGACCAAAGCATATGAGAAAATCAAAGGGAAAGTGATATAAGCATGATATATAAATTTAACATTGATAAACATGCAACAATACATGTTTACATAAGCATTAGACCAAATTTAAGAAACATAGTAAATAGGCAACATAGATCTTGTCTCGAAACAACAAGTTTGGAAACTAACTAAAACAAGGGTCCCCTTCAAACGGTCATAACTAGAGTTTAAGACATGTAAATACAGAAATTCCAAGTCGAGGTGATAGCTTATCCTCTTACGATTCCAACGAATGGTCACAAGCCCAAAACCAGCAAGTAACGAAGGAGATATGATCATTCTACAAACAAGGGTCGGTGCAGTCAGTCCCAGCCGGTCAGTTGAACCGGCGGCCAGGTACCCGGCAGAGGGAACATCAACCCGTGAGAATTATACACAACTCTATCATTTCCAATTCTCTTAATCTACTTCTATTAACTATCAACAATCAATATTCATCATCAACAATCATCAACTAACAACAATCATCATCAATTACATAAATCCTAAGCTTACTAATCGTATTCTAAATACGAATTCTAACATATAAAGCATGTAAAACACGTAAATGATATCGAGTAACCCTTCACCGTTACCTTTACGCGTCTTTAATCAATTCTAAACCTTCCTAGTCTCCACCTACATACAATTAGATAATAAAAGATGAATATCATTCACCTTGAGAAAGTCGGATAATTTAAAAAGCGAGAAAGACGGTAATTTTATTACCAATACGGATAGAGGAAGGTAAGAGGGGAAGAATGATACGAACTTACGTGAATTCCAATAAGAAACGAAGGAGATACGGTGATTCAAAGATGGATCAAAATTGGAGGCAAGGGTTTTTGATATTTGCTTAAGGAAGAAGTAAGGGTTTTGGTTTGTGTTGAATGAAATAGATTAAGGGAGTATGAGATATTTATGGGAAAAAGTCAACCAAAGTCAAACTCGCCTTAAGACGGGATTCTCATGGAATCTCGCGGAAATTCCAAATACGCACTCGGAAGTTCTAAATTCGACTCGGAACATAAAATTCTAAATTAAAACTTAAATTTGCTGAAAGGTATCCGTAATATATTTTCACTAGAAAAATAGGGTACATTTCCGGGTGTTACAATCACCCCTCCTTTTAAAAAGTTTCGTCCTCGAAACTTGCGAATAGAAAACTAAAGTATCAAGGATAAGAATCGGTTTTCAAAATTAATACGAAAACTTTTATAAGGGAAAATATTTATGAAACGAGGTTCATCTAGAAAACGGTTTAAGGAAATTTTTCATCAGAGCGAAACTCTATTTACGGATCACAAGAATGCTCGTCGCGAACGAGAACTCTAATTATCCAAATCAAAGCAATATCGAAATAGTGAAATCGAAAATCAAATAAGCATTAGTAAGTGTAGGACTAGTTATCAGACGTCTCCAATAACAAGTGCAAACATCCAACCAAACGCAAAATCCAAACATAAAAACAAAAGAAATCCATTTTCTCCAAAAAGAGGGTACACAATCCATCTTTGGACTTCTTTGAAAAGTTAAATTAGGAAAGCAATATGGAAATTTGGAGATTTTCTCAAGGATAAAATCAAAATAACAAGACATTACACGCACATAGAGCGACTCGAACATCGAAATCACAAATCGCGATACTAAGAGGCACGTCCAACGAGCAAAATGGACCAAAAGGAAAAGAATTGAGGAGAAGAAGAAGGAGTACGGATCAATTTGAGGGAAAAGAGAGAAATGAACTCCAAACCTATCTTTCATCTAAGATAAATCAAACGTCGCTCGCAACTCGACATCATTAACTTCACGAACAAACTAGTCCTCAAGAGAGTGTAATTTATCCTCAACATTCTCGATCATTAGATTCCTACAAAAAATATTTCATAAACATGAAACTTCGAGCAACAATCCCAATTATTCAAATCCAATATATTTACCTAAGTCCATCGGCACGGTAGACTCCACAACTAATAATCCACAAGAAAGATTCATTACGCACTCTAATCTTCTTAGTTTCATCAAACTCTTACTAGAAACTACCCACAAAATATTTATCTATGGAAACATGATTGCTAACAACCACAAAGTAAAGGACTTACCATGAACTCCTTTAATCCAAATTACTTCAAACTCATTATCCTAAATTTACAATGAACTTTCTCATCCTCGAAAATCAAAACACAATCCACGCAACCAAACATAATTATCTAAGATCCAACTAGTCTCATCCAAAGACTCACGACAAGGGAAAACCCACAATCCATTATCGTTTAAAAGAATTCTTTAATACGCCATAACATCCTTAATTCGATCATTACTACGCTCAAGCCTCAAATATAAATAGTCACATTAGCAAACTACGGTGATTATAATTCTCAAGATAAATGAGTTCACCATTCTAACTCTATATTCCATAACAACCGAGCACTCACTATCCAAAACTTGCAACGAACATTTCTCAATCTCAAACTATGATTCCTTAAGAATAAAAGAGAATTACTAATTCCAAACCACAAATGATCAAACACTTGGCAATCAGACCACCATTCAAATCATCTAGATCATCTAAAACTCAAAATGAATCGATTTTCATTTATGATAAAACTCCTCAAACTTTGGGTAGCAACTCAATTATCTTAAAGCAAAGTCTCTTTTAAAATCCACTAATTAGAGACATCTAAATCCCAAATGATATCCCAAGCAACTGATATAATACTCAACAACAACGAATATCATGATCAACTCAAATCTCAAAATGACACTACAATACCAAGCTCCAAATCTAAAACCACTAAGAGAGGATACATTATCACTATTAAGATTCATCCTAGAGCTTAAGTCCTATTTCCCATGATGAAATACAACATGAAATTTTCTCAATCCAAGGACACATATTCTAGCTAAAGAATCCATAATTACATCACACTTATTCTCTGAGCCTTACAAACGGAATATCCAATCCACATAGAGAAAAGATGAAAGAGCAACGAGATAGGAAACGATAAGGAATCTCAAAGAGAACACGGGAATAAATAAGGCACGAGATTACAAGAGAGTAGCGCTAAAGATAACGAGGTCAAGGAAGAGACAAAGCAGATGGTAGAGTTATAAAGCTATCCGAGTCAGAAAGAAGATACGAGCATGCGATTTCTTAAAGATCAATCTTGACAAAAACATTAAAGAATGGAAATGAAAAGGAATAATGGCACGAGTAAAGGTTTAAGGTTAAATCCACAAAGTTTATCGTTTCAAACCTAGGGTGATAGCACAGCAAGTCATCCCGATAATAAAGGTCAAACAAGGGACCAAGGTACCACAAATCATCAAAGTAGGGTACACCTAAATTCGACAAATAGACTACAAGCCAATTCATCTATCCTTTCATATCTCACGGAATCCCAAATGCGGAATTGCAACTCAAGTATAATAACATTACTTTAGCTCAAATAATCAACACAACCTCAAAGGTTTCTTTAACTGAAGGACTAACAAATACTCTCTTATACTCGGTCATTTTCGAGTCTATAGCCCACGAGTTCATTTTTATCAAGTACAACCTCAACTCAAACATCATCATTAACGTCCAAGGTATTTCCATCATATCTCACATCATAATCCTCAAGTAATATGGTTCAACTTACAACGAAACCTTACTACTCCAAACGAGTCTCCGATACCATAAGATAAGATCATATCTTTAAATAAAAGAACTATAGCCAAATGCTTTTCCACCAAGCCTATACTCACAAACACACAATAGGAAACCACAAGAGGTCACTTAACCTCAAAAGTATTTCGCACCTCAAGATATCATTCAAAACCTCTTATTTACACCAATTAGACATATCATAAGCATAGTCTTCAAAACAATACTAAACTTCTAAGTCCAAAAGACTAAATTACTAATGAGTTAAGAAGTCATAGCCAACTCATTCAACCTTACACCATCGAATATCATGAACTATTCACACATGAGTCATGGCAAGCATTTAGCATTAATATCATCAAACTTATCTTACTACCTTTCCTTAGAGATACAACCAATCACCACTAAAGGGTGAATTTAGATCTACACCATTTTCCTCAAATTACAAATTCATTCTAACCAACACTAATATTCCACAATGTCCAGAATTCTTCCGACCAAGTAAGAAACAACATAGCCTTCCCAAATATTCACTACCACATGTAAAGCTCGGTATTAATGTGAACAGTTAATACCACATAAAAAAAATCACTTTAACTACTAAGAGTTCCAAAAATTAAATTAGAAGTTAATATCAATATCGTTCATTAAGAGTTGTCAAATTTAAATTATACGAAATAAGTAATACAAATATCATTCATAATGGTTTAGTTGTTACATGTACAAATTGGGTTATACATCATAATATGCTCCTTCGAGGAGTTCTCAATTATGTGTGTATAATATCTTATCTCCACTAATTCATATATCCTTCTAGGAAAAATAACATTGTGACAACCCTCGCGAATGCGGAAATATAAAACATACAAGCATGTGAATTATATAGCGGAAATATGAATTTTTTAAACTTTTATACATGCAAGAAAGAAAGTACGAGGAGTGTCAAATATTACAAATCAAAATACGAGATATACTACAACAAGAGACGTAGTCTCTTCAAATGTTATCAATGTAAAAGTAATTAGTAAAACAAGCTAAATAACGTCTAGAGGTGTTTTATCCACGGACAATGCCAGCTAGCTCACACCCGAACCCAAAATATCAAGCAAAAAGCCATCCAAGCAAGCAACCTGTTCATCCATGAAAAACATGAACGCCACAATCAGTGGGGAGTAACTCCGCGTTCTCCCAGCCATATCACATTAAACGTACATAAAAGGAAATACAAAAGTAGAAGCATGCATAAATGAACATACATGTGAAATACGATAAGGATAAATAGGCAATTCAATATATAAGGATAAGAGCATATGAAGTACAAATCCGAATCCATCATATTATACAAAGACTCGGGGAAGACACTCTTAGGCAACCGAATACGCTCACTAGGGCTTACATCTCACCGTTAGCGGTATAAGTTTGATAAAATTGAGACTCGACAAACAAACCATGCCAAGTCATTCAATGATCAATCATATAATCATTCATCCAAACACAACGACACAATAACGACATCTCTCATGGTAAATGAAATGCACTAGCACCGTGTACATGGCAAGTATGATTAAAAGGCATCCACGGGATAAGACATTTCCCTGAACGCATACACGATTCAATTCATTTCGTATATGTAGACTAATTTCCTCCCGGTAGGACGACGATATATATATCGGTCCTAGTTAAACCTGGCCAGACTCTCGGAATAAGACGTGTTCGATTCGACATGTTGTAAGACGTTCCACATCCAAGACTCGGTCAATCATAGACGCCGAGTAGGTACCCCAAATTTGTTTGTAGAACAATTCACGAAAGATGCGGAAAAGAGCACGAGCATCAAAACAAGCGGTACGCTACATGCAAATGACACCACCTCGCAAGTATACAACATTTGACGGCCGGGTCGATCAACGCAAAGCGTTCGCCTCCCAACAACGTCGTCGTATGCCCACTAACACATGCAATTAAGCAGTAGGATACCTCCCCGTCCCGACATTCCAGCCTTACGAACGTGGAGGTAGCCAAGGAAATGAGAGTACAAAGCACATAACAAAATAATGCTCAAACCGTAATATTTGTAAAACCCGACTCAAAGTGGGACATACCAAAACCCGTCACAAAACATGTGATACAAGCGAATGAAATATCATATATTCAAAACATTAATATTATAAGTCATTACGTAAAATTATATGAAAAATGAACCATGCGAACTATTATACAGCCGTGTTGCCGGCCGTGTTTAGGAAATTATAAGAACAATATACAGCCGTGTTGCCGGCCGGTCAGAGGACCGGCGGCCGGTACCCCGGCTCTCGCATCATGCAAAAACCAAAAATCACAAAGAAAAGAGCAGCGTGTTCTAGGCCGGTCTGGAGGCCGGCGGCCGGGCACCCGGGCAGGAGCACCTCTACACACAAAAAGCAAGTTTGGAAACTAACTAAAACAAGGGTCCACTTCAAACGGTCATAACTAGAGTTCTAGATATGCAAATGCAGAAATTCCAAGTTGTGGTGATAGCTTATCGTCTTACGGTTCCAACGGTAGGTCACAAGCGCAAAAAAAGCATGTAACGAAGGAGATATGATCATTTTACGAAAAAAGGTCGGTGCAGTGAGTTCCCTGCCGGCCAATGGGGCCGGCGGCCGGGCACCCGGCTGGGACAACATCAACCCGAGAACAACTTTTCATTGTTCAATCAATTTCAATTATCACAATCTACTTCTATTAACTATCAACAATCAATATTCATCATCCACAATCATCAACTAACAACAATCATCATCAATAACATGAATCCTAAGCTTACTAATAGTATTCTAAATACGAATTCTAATATATAAAGCATGTAAAACACGTAAATGATATCGAGTAACCCTTCACCGTTACCTTTTCGCGTCTTTAATCGATTTCTAGAAAGTCTCCACCTACAATTAGATAACAAAAGATGAATATCATTCACCTTGAGAAAGACGGATAATTTAAAAAGTGAGAAAGACGGTAATTTTATTACCAATACGGATAGAGGAAGATAAGAGGGGAAGAATAAGAAGAACTTACGTGAATTTGAGCGAGAAACGAATGAAATATGACGAATCTAAGGTTGGATCAAAATGGAGGCAAGGGTTTTGGGATTTCTTAAGGAAGAAGAAATGTTTGAGTTGTGTTGGAATGAAATAGGTTAAGGGGAGTATGAGTTGTGTAAGGGAAAAAGTCAACCAAAAGTCAAAGACGACTTAAGACGGGTTTTACTTGAAAACTCGCGGAAATTCCAAATACGAACTCGGAAATTCTAAATTCGACTCGGAAAATTAAATTCTAAATTAAAACTAAATTTCGCTGAAAAGTATCCGTAAAATATTTTTACTATAAAAATATGGTACATTTGCGGGTGTTACAATCACCCCACCTTTTAAAAAGTTTCGTCCTCGAAACTTGAGAGTAGAAAACAAAAGTATCAAGGACAAGAATCGGTTTTCAAAATTAATACGAAAACTTTTATAAGGGAAAACATTTATGAAATGATGTTCTTCTCAAGAATGGTTTTAAGGAAATTTTTCATAAGTACGACACTTTATTTACGAATCACAAGAGCGCCCGTCGCGAACGAGTACTCTAGTTATCCAAATCAAATTAATGACGAAATAGTGAAATCAAAATTCAAAACAAACGTTAGTAAGTGCAGGACTAGTCACCAGACGTCTCCAATAACAAGTCCAAACATCCAACCAAACGCAAAATCCAGGTATAAAAGCAAAAGAAATCTATTTTCTCCAAAAAGAGGGTACACAATCCATCTTTAGACTTCTTTGAAAAGTTAAATTAGAAATACAATATGAAAATTTGAAGGTTTCATCAAAGATAAAATAAAATAAGAGGACATTACACGTACATAGAGCGACTCGCACAATTCACACACAATTCAGAGTACAAAATATATACAAAACACGCAAAAACGAAACAAATCGAACTCTTTGGGGTAGGAAGATCAAGATAAAGTCGGCAGGAAGATCTACAAGAATTCGACATTACTAACTCTACTAATAAACCAAATCCTCAATAGAATGCAATTTACCCAATTTGCAACTCATCATTTTCAATCATCAGAAATCTTACAAAGATATTCCATAATCACGAGATTTCAAGCCAATAACCAAATTATTCAGATCCATTTGGTATCTACTGAAGTCCATCGGCACGGTAGACTCCACAACTAACAATCCACACAACAAACATAATTATCTAGGTTCCAACTAGCCTCATCCAAAGTCTCCCGACAAGGGAAAATCCACAATCCATTATCGGTTATAATGATTCTTTAATACGCCATAATATCCTTAATTTGATCACTACTATGCTCGAAGCCTCAAATACAAATAGTCACATTAGCAAATTATGGTGGTTACTAATTCTCAAGATAAATGGGTTCACCATTCTAACTCTATAGTCCATAACAACTGAGGACTCACTATCCAAAGCTTGCAACGAACATTTCTCAATCTCAAACTATGATTCCTTAAGAATAAAAGAGAATTACTAATTCCAAACCACAAATGACCACTCACTTGGCAATCAGACAACCATTCAAATCATCTAGTTCATCTAAAACTCAAAACATATCGGTCTTCGCTTATGAGATTATTCCTCGAATCTGGTCACAAAGCTAAATTTCACAAGTAAGATTCCTTTTTAGAGCGTAACAATTTAAGACAACAATTTCCCAAACAACCTCCAAGGTAACTATTCCAATATCTCGCAACAACGAACTATTATCTTGATCCACTCAATTCTCAAAATACCACTACAATACCAAACTCAAAATCTAAAACCACTAAGAGAGGATACATTATCACTATTAGGATTCATCCTAGAGCTTAAGTCCTATTTCCCATGAGGAATTATAACATGAAATTTGCTCAATCCAAGGACACATATTCTAGCTAAAGAATCCCAAATTACATCACGCTTATTCTTTGAGCCTTACAAACGGAATATCCAATCCACTAGAGAAAAGATGAAGGAGCAACGAGATAGAAAACGATAAGGAATCTCAAGGAGAACAAGGGAATAAATAAGGCACGAGATTACAAGAGAGGAGCGTTGAAAATAACGAGGTCAAGGAAGAGACAAAGCAGATGGTAGAGTTATCAATCTATCCGAGTAAGAAAGAAGATACGAGCATGCGATTTCTTAAAGATCAATCTTGACAAAAACCTTCAAGAATGGAAATGAAAAGGGACAATGGCACGGGTAATGGTTTAAGGTTTAATCCACAAAATTTCTCCTTTCAAACTTAAGGCGATAGTAAAACAACTTAATTCATCAAAGTAAGGTACACCAAGATTTGATAAATCGACTATAACCCAATTCATCCATCCTTTCATATCTCACGGAATCCCAAATGCGGAATTGCAACTCAAGTATAATAACATTCCTTTAGCTCATATATTCAACACAACCTCAAAGGTTTCTTTAACTGAAGGACTAACAAATACTCTCTTATACTCGGTCATTTTCGAGTCTATAGCCCACGAGTTCATTTTTATCAAAGTACAACATCAAGTCAAACATCATTATTAACGTCCAAAGGTATTTCCATCATAACTCACATCATAATCCTCAAGTAATATGGTTCAACTTACAACGAAACCTTACTACTCCAAACGAGTCTCCGATACCATAAGATAAGATCATATCTTTAATCCAAGAACTATAGCCAAATGCTTTTTCACCAAGCCTATACTCTAACACATAAACTAGAATCCACAAGAAGTCACTTAGTCTCAAAAGCATTTTACAACTCAAGGCA
>JAIUZE010035659.1:0-11315 GCA_022085475.1 Heliosperma pusillum | reverse complement strand
CCTCGTACTGAAAGCGGTCTTTGGAATAGCAACATCTCTAACCGGAATCTGATGATAACCTGATCTCAAATCAATCTTCGAAAATGTAGAAGCACCCTTTAACTGATCAAATAAATCTTCAATTCTAGGTAAAGGATACCTATTCTTGATTGTAATCCGATTCAATTCATGATAATCGATACACAACCTCATAGAACCATCCTTCTTCTTCACAAAAAGAACAGGAGCACCCCAAGGCGAGGCACTAGGTCGAATAAAACCCTTTTCAATCATATCATCCAACTGCTTTCTTAACTCTTTCAATTCAGAAGGAGCCATACGATAAGGAGCTTTGGCAATTGGACCAGAACCAGGGACAAGATCAATAGAGAATTCGACATCCCTCTCGGGAGGAATCCCGGGCAAATCTTCTGGAAATACATCAATGAACTCTCGAACAATAGGCACATCTTCAATACTTGGCAAAGAGGGATTTGAAGAAGTCACAACACACAAGAATGTCTTGGTAACCTTTTTAACATACTTACAACTTCAAAGCGGAAATTTAAAGACAACACCTTTACGGGGATGAGATCCCTTATAGGTTTTCTAACACCTAAAGGACTCTTAAAAAGGAGCTTGTGATCGCGAACACTCGAACCTAGCATGATACTTAGCGAACCAATCGATACCTATATAATACCAAAACTCTCCTAAGGAAAACTTAAGGAGATTCGCGGGAAAGATAGAACCCGAAATAGATATAGGTACATGTGGATAAAGAGTTGAACAAGAGATAATATCTCCGGATTGTAAGGATATGGGAGTATCCTCACTAGATGTAGGCTTGATTGATAATTTATTAGCATAGGTTGATGACACAAAAGACATTGAAGCACCGGTATCAAATAAAATAAGACACGGTTGCTCTAAGATTGAGAACATACCCGTAATAATCTCAGGATGAGCATCGGCTTCGGCACGGCTCATGACAAAGATTGAACCCTTAGGCGTAGGAGGAGGGGGCAACTTTCGATCGGGGCAATCTTCGTAACGATGACCACCCTTTTGACAAAAGAAGCACACATAAGGTCGGTTGGAACAAGTTCTACCGGGATGTAGAGGAAGTCTACACCGGTTGCAAAAATGACCTTGCGGTTGAGCTTGAGGAGCATAAGGCTTATGAACCACATTTGACGTAGCTCTAGGAATAAAAGAAGAAGGATTCCTTGTATTGGCATTGGAAGAAGGATTAAACCTCCTCTTGTTAGCATAGGAATTAGAGGAAGACGGAATAAATGGCCTCTTCCCAAAGGCATTCGGCCTAGGAGCATAAGAAGGAGAGGGATTGTTCATTAAAGCTTCATCCCTTATAGCCTTCATTGAATTTTCAGCCCACAAGGCATCGTCGTAGAGATCTCCAAAGGATGCGGTACCTCTTCTCACTTTACTTTGGAGAACGGCATTCAACTTATTACGGTAGTAGAATGCACGATCTTCATCATCACGAATAAGCCTCGGCGCAAAGTGAGCGAGCTTATTAAACTCCGTAGTAAAATCTTGAGCCGATAGGTTGCCTTGCCTAAAATCTATGAATTCCTTGAGCCTTTGTTGTTTAAGCTCTTGGGGATAAAACCTACTCTCCACAAGAGCCTTAAAGCAAGCCCAGTTGAAGTCCTCTTCAAGAGTTGCGGTGGCACTTGTGATAGCCCACCAGTTGTCGGCTTCCCGCACTAGAAAGTGCTTTGCAATTCTCACCTTATCCTCTTCCCGGACTTGGTAAAGATCAAACTGCTTTTCCATCTCCCGGAACCAATCGGATAGCTCCGTAGGATCCGGTTCACCACCATAAGGCACGATCTTACTCCTTGCAATTTGACCCGCCACCCATGCATAACCACCTTGTTGATTGTCATCCCTTCTAGGGTGAACTTGGTTGGCATTAGCTAGAGCGGCATCTTGCTGATTCTTCAGCACTTGAGCAAGAGCCTCCATCATAATATTATCAGCTACACGCGTCTACCATCTTCATATAAGAAACAAGACAATAAGTTATCATCAATTAGCAAACACAAATAGAAATACCAAATAAAGTCATTAAATTCTACCCAAACTCTATCAGGTAGTATGTTCAAGGTCAAGTAGTTTAAGTTAGGGTTCACGTGTGTGCGTCGGGAGCGATCAAAGCTCTGATACCAACTGTGACAACCCTCGCGAATGGGGAAAGATAAAACATACAAGCATGTGAAAAGATATGCGGAAATACGGTATTTTAAAAACTTTTATACATGCATTGTAAATAAAACGAGAGGTGTCAAATATTACAAACTAAAAACGGAAATACAACAAAGAGACGGGGTCTCTTCAAATGTTAGCAAAGAACAAGTGTTTAACCAAAACTAGCAACTACCGTCTAGAGGTGAACTTCCAGGGACAACGCCCGCTAGCTCACACCCGAACCCCAAAAAGTCACATCCAAAAATCATCCAAGCAGGAAACCTGTTCATCCATGAAAAACATGAATGCCACAGTCAGTGGGGAGTAACTCCGGGTTCTCCCAGCCATCTTACATCAAACGTACACATAAGGTAATACGAAAGTAAAGCATGCATATATATACATATCCATGTGAGTTACGATAAAAATAGATAGGCAATCTATAGAAAATGATAAGATCATGTGGAAATCAAATCCGTAACCATCATATTATTCAAAGACTCGGAATAGACACTCTTAGGCACTCGAATACGCTCACTAGGGCTTGCATCTCACCGTTAGCGGTATAAGATTGATAAGATTGAGACTCAACAGACAAACCAAGTCAAGTCATGCGATGATTACACAAAATCCAACTTATTATCATCCATTCACGAACCAAGACAATGACGGTGTCAAATCATGCAATGACCATGAATAATGTCATGAAATCACGCATTCAAAGACGACTCAAGACGACAACTCTCACGGTAAATGAAACGCACTAGCATCGTGTCCCAGCAAGAATGATTAAAAGGCATCCACGAGAGCACATTTCCCTGAACTCATACACGATGCTAATTTTCGTATTATGTAGACTAATTCCTCCAGTGGGTTAGACGCGATAATAAATATCCGGTCCTAGTCTAACATGGACAGGATCTCGGAATATAACGTGTTCCGATTCGACATGCGATAAAACGTTTCGCATCCAAGACTCGGGCTTACAATATATATGCCGAGTACCCCAAATTCGGTAGATCAATTCACGAAAGAGGCGGAAATACAGCTCAAGCCTCATTACAAGCGGGACGCTACATGCAAATAACACCACCTCGCAAGTATACAACATTTGACGGCCGGGTCGAACAACGCATAGCGTTCAACTCCCAACAACGTCGTCATATGCCCACTAACACATGCATTTAAGCAGTAGGATACCTCGCCGTTCCGACATTCCAGCCTTACGAACGGAAAGGGAGCCAAGGGAATGAGAATACAAAGCACAAGACAAAACCGTGCTCAAACCGTAACATATATGAAAAACCGACTCAAAGTGGAACATATCGAAAACCGTCACAAAACATGAGATACATGCGAAAGAAATATCATATAACCGAAGCATGAATATTATAAGACCTTACGTAAAATTTCACGGTAAACCGATCATGCGAACTATTATAAATCACGAGTTTTTGAAAATAAAGGAAATGCATACAGCCGTGTTCCAGGCCGGGCAACAGACCGGCGGCCGGTGGGCCGGCTCAGAACACAGGCAAAATCCCAAAAACAGAGAAAAGGGGTCTGGGCCGGTCAGTCGACCGGCGGCCGGTCGACCGGCACAGAACATCACAACAAAACCAACACTTCAACACTGATGTGTTCCAGGCCGGTGGGTTGACCGGTGGCCGGTTGGCCGGCCTGGAGCACCATATCATGCAAAAACCAAAATTTCCAAATGAGTTTCTGATGTGTTCCCAGCCGGTGGTCAGACCGGCGGCCGGTCGACCGGCTGGGAGCACTTCTTCACCCGAGAGCTTCCAAAACTCAACCAAATCATTTCCAAATCATTTCAATTCTCATATATACTTCAAATAATCATCAACAATCAATATATATCATCCATATTCATCATATAACATCATTTACTAATCATAGCATGGATGCTAATCTTCCTACTCGTAATCTAATACGATTCTCTAGCATATAAACATATAAAACACGTAAGTAATACCGAGTAACCCTTCACCGTTACCTTTGAGCGTCTCTAATGATCGTCAAGCTCCTCTTCTATAAGGAAATAGTCTTTGTCGGGATCTTGGAGGTCGCCACCTACAATTAGATCGTAAAAAGATGAATAAAGTTCATCTTGAGAAAGACGGAAAGTTTGAAAAGCGAGAAAGACGATGATTTTAACATCTACGCGGATAGAGGAAGGTACGGGAGTAAGAATAAGATAAACTTACGTAAATTCTATCGAGCAACGAAGAAGTTATGCGAATTATGAAATCGAAATCAAAGAGGGAAATTGATTTCTTAAGGAAGAAGAAAACTAGGTTTGATTTTGTGTTTAATGAGATTTTAGGTTAAGGAAGGGAGTTGTGTGAGATGTGTAGAGAAAAAGTCAAAGGCGATTACCAAAGTCAAGAAAAGTCAAACTAGACTGAAGACGACATTTTCATGAAATCTCGCAGAAATTCCAAATACGAACTCGGAAATTCAAAATTCGACTCGGAACTTAAAAAGATAATTTAAAACTTAAAATTACTGAAAAGTATCCGTAAAATATTTCTACTAGAAAAATAGGGTACATTTCCGGTGTTACATTAATAGATTAATTGGATGTAAAATCTCGCAAGCAATTAAACCAACACTTGGAGTGGATTAAACTTGGAGACAATAATAACATGAAATTACCAAAAATAAAACAAGCAACCCAACCCCCATAAAACATCATTCAAAGTCCCCTAAAACACTAGAAATTATATATTCAAACATGGATGATATTAAACTAACTAAACTACTCATTAACTTAGACATGACGCTAATTAAACATAATAAGAGCAATAAAGTCACAAACTTTGAAAACCTTCATAACTTAAATCAACGTAAATTAAGAACATAAATTTAACGACAATGAAATGAAAAGAGAAAAGAAAGTAAAACTTTAAATATGATTCTAAACGTAATAAATGTATAAAGATTAAAGCTTTAAACTAAAACAAATATAAATTAAATAAACAGAACAAGAATGATAAACGAGACCAAGGAAAGAGAAAGGTGAGAAATTAGTTCTAAACTTACATTAATTGGGAATATGAAAGTAGGTCTTCAAAGTGTATTACAAAAAATTTAAACTTGGAATTGAATTTAATGGGAGTTTCTTTATCTAATATTAGTATACTACCGTCCTAGCCATTTGTTTCTAATCTATTAGACTCTACCCCCCAATTATTTGACCCCCTGGTGTAATACAAGTAGTTTCTTTTTATTATCTCTCAAAACTTCAAATAAAGACGGTATAGAAGGAAAAGAAAACGCAAAATTACATTTTCAGAATAAAACAAAGGCAAAAGCGTATGTTCCCATTTTTCATCAACTATTTTTTTCAACCTCAAACTGATCAAGGAAATGATTAACACAACTGGTCCTTCAAAACAAAGAGACAAGCAAAATCACTAATTCGATTTTGGCCGGCTCCGGTGATCGAAATGCTGAGTTCAGCTAACGGAATGGAGGCTATTAGATGCCGCTGCTGATATGCTGCTCGTGGTAATTGGTGCTCAAGGGAAGACGAAGCAGCGGGTAAAAGTACTATACCCCCAATTATACTCCTCTAATTAGTTACTAAATTACCTTAATTTAGTTTAAGTGGGATTGATCAGGCCTGTCGCAAGCCCGATGCAAAGATAAATTACCCAGACTAGGCTTATAACAAATTAATGTAATTAGGGAAGTAGGGGTCGATCCTCAGGGAGATGGTATTTCCTATGGATTGTGAATCGTCTCACAATTGAGTTTTATCTAACAATTTTCTGGGTTTTGAGGTTTTGAATTCTAAACTAATAAAGAACATAAATAAGAGCAAAATAAGAGCAAAGTAAAATGAAAACAATAAAGCAAATGATAATTTAACAATAATGAGAAGCATCTAGGGAAATAGGTTCACACATGTAGATTGACATATTGATGAAATTGGATTTAGGATATGCAAATAATTCATTGCGCGTTCGTAAGAATGGTATGTTCATTACAATCATAGATCAGATGGTCTAGCAGGCATTTAGGCGATTTACTAGGTCTTAATCCACTATGTCATGCTTTGTCTATTCAAATCTCGTATGTCTACCTTGGAAAAGAATTCCATACTAGTCAATGATTGTGATCAAGAATCGTCAACTATCGTTAAAGTCCAAACATGCATAGACACAATGTTTTAAAAACACAATTTCTTTTATTCAATTATCATCTTTTAATCAATCTAACATGGCTACCCTACACCCTAGAAAGGTGACTACTCACTCATGATTATGATGATATTAACAATGAAAGTTAAGATAGGCATATTTAGTTGATTTTAACAATAATCTAGACTCTCTATGTGGCTGATAATAACGACGCTATATGACAATCTAAGAAATGAAACTGCGATTATAACAACATGAAAATGAATCTAAATGATATGAATAGAAAATAACAATCAAATGGAAAGCAATAAAGAACAATAAACAAAGGATAAATTAGGAATACCTAGATGACGATCAACAATGAAAGCGATAACGACAATATAAATCCTTCGCATAGAAATACCGTACCTTGAATTACAACTCTTGAACCCAACAAAGTAGATACAAAGATTGAACTTCTTATTTGAACTAAGCTATGTTTTGATATGAAATGGACAGAAATAAACTAGGAACAAAAGACAAAAGTAGAAGATAATCTAAACTAGAAAGACTAAAACTAAAGAGAAAACTAATAAGAAGATTGTATGAGATATAAGATTAGATTGTGTAAGATAGTGTGTTGAGATGTGAGGCTAGAGCATCTATTTATAGTATTAGGGTTTCGTGGAGAAGAGGTCGGGCATTAAATACATAGGACAAATTTAGGAAGAAGGAGCCGTCATGCTCGGATCAGCACACATCCCCGATCGGGTACACACTTACCCGATCGGGTAAGTGGTCTTCTGGAAGCTCTTGACTAACGCTTCATCTTCCTTTGCTTGACTCGACTTCCAACATCCCCCTTGACTTCTACAATCGGGTTGTTTGATAGGGTTTGATGTAAAGCGATGAATTCTTCCGTCCAATTGATTGATCTTCCGGCAACTACGAAACCGTCTTTTCTTCTTTTCTCTCTTAAGTTAGTGAACCTTCTTGAAATGCCTTACACATGGTCAAGCTTTCTTCTTCGAATCGTCGGGTTCTAGGCAAATGCTCGGGAATATAGAAAAAGGGCGTAGAAACGTCACTTTCCCTACAAAACAACCTAGAAGACGATATTAGCTCATAAAATGGCTTAACAAAGCATAAATGACATACAAAACCGAGCTAAACTGGGGGTTAAAATCATACAAATATTCACTTATCAGGGATCTAGTTACATGCATGATTAAATTAATGGTTAAGTCTTAAGGAAAGTACCTTATTGATGTGTGCTATTTTTGTGTGTTATTATCGTTTTTTTTAGCTCTATTTTATTTGAATTTTTCACCTTTTAAGATGATTAAATGAGCTAATATCGTTCTCTAGGCATTTCTCGTGTCCGATTGAGTTTTGTAGGTAAAATGACGCTTTTGCGCCATTTCCTATCAATCTGAGCATTATTCTTAAAACACGAAGAAAGCAAGACGAGTGTTAAGGAACTAAGGCACTTCAAAGCATTCACTTGTCTCGAGAAAAGAAAAAGAAATGAAGTCAAGCCGCATGCCTATGAAGAATCGATAAAAGGAGCAAGGTCAATTTAAAGTGAAGACAACCAATAATCTCAACTTCAATGTCATAGGGGTTAATGAAAGTTAAGGATAAACACTGAAATAAATATCTCAAAGTAGAATATCACATCCCATATCGGGTTTTGATGCATAAGGATGAATAAAGTAGGGAAGATGAAGCAACTACGCCTGAATATGCGTCCCCGATCGGAGACACCTAGGCCCGATCGGAGACACCTAGGCCTGATCGGATTCGTAGTATTCTACTCGCATTTCGTTTTTGCTCCCTCTATTTTATGGGTGATATTAAATGGCATTGATTTCACACGTCATCCAAGGCCTATATAAGAAGAGCTCTTCAGCACAACTCAACACATCTCACAACTCAAAATCATCTCTTATTCATCTCTTAGTTATCTTTTTTTTTTCTCGTAAAGTTCTAGTAGTTTTTTATTTCTTAGAAGGGTTGTAAGAAAGAGTTTGGTTGTTTGTAATACTATATCTAGTATCCTTGGGATGATCATACTCCATTCTAAGCCTTAATCAAAGTAATAATTTTGTCCTTTGTTAAGTTCTTATTATTTTTGATCTTATTCTAAACATATACTCTTTTGTTACTAACATAATCTAGTTCTTGTTCATTTAAATCTACAATTGTTATTATCTTTTTTGGTGAAAATGTAAGTTGTATTAATCACCATGCCGATGGCATCAAGCAGATAGTCCATACTATCAAGCAGATAGCCCAGGATATAAAGTTATGCTTTGGAATGTTCAGCTTGTTCCATACTGCTAATCTCCAAGACACTTTGCTCCAATCAGATACATTGAGCCACTCATAACCTTGTGAAATAGTATACTCATCATCATCCCCCATCCATTTCCCTTGTAGAAAGGCAGCCTTAAAAGTTTAAAGAACCTCACCGATCTTCCTCCATGCCCAAGAGCTCGACCTACGAGGTTGACATTGCATCCAATGCTGTCCTTTTAGATAAACCTTATCTATCCATTTAATACAAAAATTATCTTTTTTCATATCAATCCTCCATGCTAACTTACCAACAACAGCTATATTACAAGCCCTACTATCAACTACGCCTAAACCTCTACAATCCTTTCCTGTAAAACGAGTTGTCCAAGCCACCAGGGGGGCCTTGGAATACTTCTCCCCACCTACCCATAGGAAGTACAAAGAGCTGAGCCCAGTAATTATGGATGGAATTAAGAGCAGCTTTCACCAAGGTTAGTGTACCTGTGTAAGAAATCTTCCTCATGTTGCACCCTCTTACTAGCTACCATCTTGTCTACCACGAGATTGAAATCATTCTTTGATAGCCTCTTGTGGGAGATAGAAACCCCAAGATACTTCAAGGGGCGCTGGCCTTTTTTAAACCTGTATTATCAAAGATAGAATTTGCATTCCTCATTACTAACACCATTTAGAAACAGTTGATATTTATCCTTATTGATATGCAGACCAGATGCTTGAGGGAAACTGTGAAAACCTTCAATCACATTAAAGCTAGATCTCAGGTCTCCTTTGTAAACAGAAGCAAATCATCAACAAACATGAGGTGTGTTAATTTCATCCCCTTGCAAAGATGATGGGGCCTAAAACATGACATACCTCCAACAACATGAAGAACATTGCTCAGGAATTCCATACACAATGTAAAGAATATAGGGGACATAAGATCTCCTTCTCTGAGCCCTCTCTTTCCATGAAAAAACCCATGTGGTTATCCATTAAGCACAATAGAGAATGAAATAGTAGTAACACACTGCATAATAAGAGTTAAAAAATGCAAAGGAATGTTTAGATTATGAAGAATCTGCCAGAAGAAATTCCACTCAATAGAATCATATGTTCTTCTTGTCTGAGCAGGATTCACAATGTTTGGCAAGAGCTCAGATAACCTGCTACATATAATTTTGGAGATAGTTCAATATAGGATATTATAGCAAGTTATAGGACGAAAATCCTTAAAAGAATTAGGTTTCTTTGTTTCAGGAATAAGAACTATGTTTGTGCAATTTACTTGTTTGAGCATTTTACCTGTCTAGAAGAAGTCATGAGCAGCAAGACATACATCATTCTGAATTATATGCCAACTGGATTTAAAGAACCCACTGGAGTATCCACCTGGGCCTGGGCTTTTAGCTTCAGTAATGGAGAAGAGGGCTTGTTTTATTTCAGCATTAGTAGGGACTGTGCATAGACCCTTCCGATAATCTTACCTTATTATAGATCCATTCTTCATAATATTCGGATAATAGTGAGAAATAGGAGTGCTAGATCCAAGTAGTTCCTCATAATACTCCTTAAAAGCATTTAAAATACCATCAGAAGTTTTATAAAGTACCCCATCACCCCCTACAATTTGGAACAACTTATTCTGTATCTGCCTATACTTGATAATCTTATGAAATACTGCAGAGTTGATATCCCCATCCTTAGCCCAACTAGCTTTATATTTTTGCCTTAAATAATATATCTTAGCTTGCCGTGGAGCTCATCCTGATTTGATACTCAACATCCATTAATTGACAGTTAGTGAGATCAGGTTGTAAAGCTCTGTGACAATCAAATAGAAAATCATGGGTAACATCAGCATTCCTCTCTACACCAGAAAACAAATCCTTGTCCAGTTCCTTCAACATAGGCTTTAACAATTTAAGCTTTTAAGTAACCCTAAGTATATGAGTCCTTGAGATCTCCTTATTACAAGCTAACTCAACAATGTGCTTGTATTCAGGTACTCTAATCCACATATTGAAAAACCTGAAGGACTTCTTCCTCTTTATTGGCTCTCCTCCATTCTCAATAATGCAAGGGTAATGATCCAAATCACCCTCAGGGCTAAAGTGAGCCTAATAGTCTGACTTATTATTCAGCCATCCATCATTAACCAGTACTATATCAATCCTCCTGAAAACCCTAGTCCCACTAGGCTGTTTATTGTCCCAGATATAAAAAGCCCCGAAGGTTTTAATATTCTAAAGATCACTCTAAGTCCATAGTCCTTTGGAAGGGTATCACTTCTGCTTCTCTGACAGGCAAACTATTCTTCCCATTGGCATACAAGACATTATTAAATCCAAGGGTCATTCATACTCAGCGTTATAAGATGTACCAGTCTAAGGAGGTTCAACCTTACAATATATGTAACTTGCCAAATGTCAAGATCAAGCGTACTCATCTGTAGATTCATTCCATACCTACTGTGTACAAGACTTCCCCATGTATGAAAAATTCAATAAATATTGAATCATTATCTTTTGGAAGCTCTAAGTTTGGGAAATGTAACATGATAGCATAGTAAACAAGCAAGCAAAGCATAAAAAGCATTCAATTGTGTTCAGAAATTTTTAAATTTTCTCAAAAATCTTCTCTTTCTTTTATTCAAAATTTGAAAAATGATCA